>JAWPHD010015473.1:0-55170 GCA_037043455.1 Cyrtodaria siliqua | reverse complement strand
TGTATTAGCTGTCTAGATCCAACTATGATCAGATTGGTACCAGTGCTGTATTAGCCGTCCAGATCCAACTATGATCAGATTGGTTAAAGCGTTGTATTAGCCATCTAGATCTATTAGCCGTCTAGATCCAAATATGATCAGATTGGTAAAAGCGCTGTATTAGCCATCTATATCCAACTATGATCAGATTGGTAAAAACATTGTGTTAGCCGTCTAGATCCAACTATGATCAGATTGGTAAAAGCTCTGTGTTAGCCATCTAAATCCAACTATGATCAGATTGGTACCAGTGCCTGTATTAGCCGTCTAGATCCAACTATGATCAGATTGGTACCCAATGCCTGTATTAACCGTCTAAATCCAACTATGATCAGATTGGTACCAGTGCCTGTATTAGCCGTCTAGATCCAACTATGATCAAATTGGTACCAGTGCCTGTATTAGCCGTCTAGATCCAACTATGATCAGATTGGTAAAAGCGCTGTATTAGACGTCTAAATCCAACTATGATCAGATTGGTACCAGTGCCTGTATTAGCCGTCTAGATCCAACTATGATCAGATTGGTAAAAGCGCTGTATTAGCCGTCTAGATCCAACTATGATCAGATTGGTAAAAGCACTGTATTAGCCGTCTAGATCCAACTATGAACAGATTGGTAAAAACGCTGTATTAGCCGTCTAGATCCAACTATGATCAGATTGGTAAAAGTGCTGTATTAGCCGTCTAAATCCAACTATGATCAGATTGGTAAAATCGCTGTGTTAGTCGTCTAGATCCAACTATGATCAGATTGGTAAAAGTGCTGTATTAGCCGTCTAAATCAAACTATGATCAGATTGGTAAAAGCGCTGTGTTAGCCGTCTAGATCCAACTATGATCAGATTGGTAGTAACTCTGTGTTAGCCGTCTAAATCCGACTATGATCAGATTGGTACCAGTGCCTGTATTAGCCGTCAAAATCCAACTATGATCAGATTGGTAAAAGCGCTGTGCTAGCCGTTTAGATCCAACTATCATCAGATTGGTACCAGTGCCTGTATTAGCCGTCTAAATCCAACTATGATCAGATTGGTAAAAACGCTGTATTAGCCATCTAGATCCAACTATGATCAGATTGGTACCAGCGCCTGTATTAACCATCTAGATCCAACTATGATCAGATTGGTAAAAGCGCTGTATTAGCCATCTAGATCCAACTATGATCAGATTGGTAAAAGCGTTGTATTAGCCGTCTAGATCCAACTATGATCAGATTGGTAAAAGCACTATATTAGCCGTCTAGATCCAACTATGATCAGATTGGTAAAAGCGCTGTATTAGCCGTTTAAATCCAACTATGATCAGATTGGTAAAACCGTTGTATTAGCCGTCTAGATCCAACTATGATCAGATTGGTAAAAGCACTGTATTAGCCGTCTAGATCCAACTATAATCAGATTGGTAAAAGCTCTGTATTAGCCGTCTAGATCCAACTATGATCAGATTGGTAAAAGCACTGTATTAGCCGTCTAGATTCAACTATGATCAGATTGGTAAAAGCGTTGTATTAGCCGTCTAGATCCAACTATGATCAAATTGGAAAAAGCGCTGTATTAGCCGTCTAGATCCAACTATGATCAGATTGGTACCAGTGCCTGTATTAGCCGTCTAAATCCAACTATGATCAGATTGGTACCAGTGCCTGTATTAGCCATCTAGATCCAACTATGATCAGATTGGTAAAAGCACTGTATTAGCCGTCTAGATCCAACTATGATCAGATTGGTAAAAGCTCTGTATTAGCCGTCTAGATCCAACTATGATCAGATTGGTAAAAGTGTTGTATTAGCCGTCTAGATCCAACTATGATCAGATTGGTAAAAGCGTTATATTAGCCGTCTAAATCCAACTATGATCAGATTGGTAAAAGCCCTGTATTAGCTGTCTAGATCCAACTATGATCAGATTGGTAAAAGCTCTGTATTAGCCGTCTAAATCAAACTATGATCAGATTGGTAAAAGCGTTGTATTAGATGTCTAGATCCAACTATGATCAGATTGGTAAAAGCGTTGTATTTGCCGTCTAGATCCAACTATGATCAGATTGGTAAAAGCGCTGTATTAGCCGTCTAGATCCAACTATGATCCGATTGGTAAAAGCTCTGTATTAGCCGTCTAGATCCAACCATGATCAGATTGGTAAAAGCGTTGTATTAGCAGTCTAGATCCAACTATGATCAGACTGGTAAAAGCCCTGTATTAGCTGTCTAGATCCAACTATGATCAGATTGGTACCAGTGCTGTATTAGCCGTCCAGATCCAACTATGATCAGATTGGTTAAAGCGTTGTATTAGCCGTCTAGATCTATTAGCCGTCTAGATCCAAATATGATCAGATTGGTAAAAGCGCTGTATTAGCCGTCTAAATCCAACTATGATCAGATTGGTAAAAGCGCTGTATTAGCCATCTATATTCAACTATGATCCGATTGGTAAAAACGTTGTGTTAGCCGTCTAGATCCAACTATGATCAGATTGGTAAAAGCTCTGTGTTAGCCATCTAAATCCAACTATGATCAGATTGGTACCAGTGCCTGTATTAGCCGTCTAGATCCAACTATGATCAGATTGGTACCAGTGCCTGTATTAGCCGTCTAAATCCAACTATGATCAGATTGGTACCAGTGCCTGTATTAGCCGTCTAGATCCAACTATGATCAGATTGGTACCAGTGCCTGTATTAGCCGTCTAGATCCAACTATAATCAGATTGGTAAAAGCGCTGTATTAGCCGTCTAAATCCAACTATGATCAGATTGGTAAAAGCGCTGTATTAGCTGTCTAGATCCAACAATGATCAGATTGGTAAAAGCGCTGTATTAGCTGTCTAGATCCAACCATGATCAGATTGGTAAAAGCACTGTATTAGCCGTCTAGATCCAACTATGATCAGATTGGTAAAAGCGCTGTATTAGCCGTCTAAATCCAACCATGATCAGATTGGTAAAAGCGCTGTGTTAGCCGTCTAGATCCAACTATGATCAGATTGGTAAAAGCGCTGTATTAGCCGTCTAAATCCAGCCATGATCAGATTGGTAAAAGCGCTGTGTTAGCCGTCTAGATCCAACTATGATCAGATTGGTAAAAGCGCTGTATTAGCCGTCTAAATCCAACTATGATCAGATTGGTAAAAACTCTGTATTAGCTGTTTATCTACCAAGTATCTACCAAGTATGAAATGCATTAAAAATACAAAGGGCCGTAACTCAGTGAAAAATTATTGAACCGGAAAGTCATGACAGTATGCACATCTCCACTTGATATTGATACTTCCTAGCAAGTTTCGCGAAATTCTAAGAAGGAGTTATTGAGAAATAGCCCGGACAAGAATTGCGTCTACGGACAAGGTGATTCCAGTATACCCCACCCCACTTTGTGGGGGGTATAAAAACTGAAGTCAGTTCATAGTCTAGCATTATTCCATACCATCTTTATTTTTAAGGAGTTCGGGAAAAAAATGTGAAAGAATTATCAAAATTAGATGATAAATACTTTTGGACGATGTATGACCATTATCGCAGTCGCGTATTTCAATATCAGCATACTCGAGATACTAGCTATTGTAGTCCAACAATTTCGGAGTAAAAAACTGTATTTGTCTGTATGATATATATTTTTGTTTTCAATATATATATTTCGGAGTAATGTATATATTTGTCCGATCATATATATTTTTGTTTTCAATATTTCTATTTCGGAGTAACGTATATATTTGTCTGTATCATATATATTTTTGTATTCAATATATATATTTTACACACAATGTATATATTTATCTTACAACATATAGCCACTTTATACTTTAACATTTTACAGAGGCGTCATTTTGGACTTATTCATTTAACTGAGGCGTCATTTTAGACTTATTCATTTAACTGAGTCTTCATTTGATACTTGGGAATTGTACAGAAATGTTATTTTGAACTTAGCATCATCAAGGCGACATTGCATGGTACTCAGAATATTCAAGGGTGGATTTGGTGATGGTGGTTGGTGGGTGGGCTGTGTGTGTGTGTGGTGGGTGTGGGGAGGGTTAAAAAGGCCTACGCTCCCCCTAAAAAATGTAAAAAAAAGAGAAGAATCTAAGTGTATGCCATGCTACGTGGGCGACACAATAAAATTGCAATTAATTCAAATTAATTTAATCACTGGTTTCTATAATTGACTGGCATTCATAAATGGCAAAGCCTGATTCTAGAGATATGACACAACATTTATATATGTACCACATGCTATAGATCAGTTATTAAAGCTAAAAACAACAAATAAATGTTGACAACAGATAAAATTAGTTGAGTCTCCCCCTAGCAATCATAGGTGTTAGCAATTGAGTAACGACCCCTTCAAGAATCAGCAGACTCGTAGAATCATTCCTCCATTACTGTATTGAAGATAACAAGAAGTTTTTACTGAAAGAAATTTCTGTAGCTAGAGGAAGCTAAATAAAGAGAATACAATGTCATAGATCATACAGAAACGTTGTTTTCAGATAAAGTAGATATAAATTACAGCTATTGTTTTGCTGTTATTAGCATATTATACAGATACTATAACTACGCTGGAACGAAGTGCTTGCACACTGTGTAAGGCACTGTCAATTTAGTATTTGTTACGATGATATTGAGCAGATCTCTATTATTTTAGATCTACAGTAGTTTTAGTGCTATTTTCGATTAGTCTATAGGAACCTATAATATCCTTTGCAGATCGTTTCTTTATCCGATCGAGGAATTCAGTATGTCAAATTGGGTAACGTTGTTTATCAGCGTTTTTGTTTTCACACATATACACAGTAGGCGTTAATTAGTGTTATGGCCAGTATGGTGTCAGACCAGTCAGGAAGTACTTTCGGGTCGAAGGGTGCTGAAATAGTTCCTTGAAAGAATCCAAAGTTTCTAGTTTGCATGTGTTTTTCCCAAGATTAGTTTCTATTTCATTGTTAAATCTAACCCGAGGTTAAAGTAGTATGTCTGTTGTCATGAATAGTAAGTATTTTACTGTGTTTGTCAGGATTATTTCTTTGGAGAGTATGAGTACAGAGGTTAGGTAGAGATGTGGTTTTGACAGATGTTTATTTCAAAATACGCATGGTGTGAATGAATGACGCGAAATGTTGAAAAACTGAATCAGTGTTTTATTCCAGATATGGGACCGTTTGCTAGCCAAATGTGTTTAATTCACAGAATAAAAGTGTAGTTAAGCAAACGAATGTTGTGGAACTATATTGCACTGTGTTCAATGGGCTGATTTTCACCGGTCTGACACCGTATGTTATTAAGGTTCATTGTAGTAGAGGACCCGGTAACGGGATGATTAAAACTGTGCAGATGCTGAAAGTAGGTTACCTGTGCTATAAATAGTGCATTTAATTGTTGCGCCCAGTATGAAATACCTAAAACTGAGATAAGCAAATTCATGTGGTGTGTACAGTACTACACTCTACAGATCATGATCTGGGAGGTAGTGATACTGTGTTGACTGATTTAGAAATTGAATGATTTATTCTGCCAGAACAGTTTGCTCTTGACCTTTTGAGTCATGCATCGTATATTGTTGTGGGATTGAATGTAAAGAAAGTAGTCATTTTGCCAGTTATGCACAGGGATAGTGTTCTTACTCTGAGTACAATTCTCATGTTACTCGGGCCAATGTTGCTATTCAAAACCTGTTAGCCACTACCGACTTATTCTATTAGAGAAATAGGGGATTATGGAACTGTACTGATTACGTGTTCAGTCAAGATGGAATTCATTTGTCTAATGGCATTGGCTACCCAAAATACATCTGAAGTGTCAGAGATTGTATAATTCTGGTGGACCGTCAGAATAAATAATGTAAATTAGTGACGGTTAAATTTAGTTGGCAATCTAAGGGTTATATCAAGTGGCCAGGAACCTATAATAACAATGCTATATATACAAGTATAAATAAAGATGCGGGCATATTAAACATAAAAATTATGTCTTAAAATTAATATTCTGAAGGCTATATATAATGTTACTTGTTGTATGAAGACGGTAGATTTGCATGCATTTGTCGGTCAAATAAAGTATTATTATGAGCTGCATGTATTTTGCAGATACTTAGATTAAGTTGCAGACGATAAACTTGCATGTCTGTGTAGGTCAGATTATTTATCATTATGATCTTCATGTATTTTGCAGATATTTAGTATCAATCATTGTATGAAGACCTTAGACTTACCTGTATTTGTAGGTCACATTCGCAGCACGTATTTTGCACATATTTAGCGTCAATCATTGTATGAATACATTAGATTTACATGTATTTGTAGGTCACATGGGCTGCATGTATTTTGCACATATTTAACGTCAATCATTATATGAAAAACTTAGACTTACATGTATTGTCAGTCACATGAGCTGCATGTATTTGGCAGATATTTAGCATCAGTCATTGTATGAAGATGTTAGACTTGTATGTATTTGTAGGTCATATGAGCTGCATGTATTTTGCAGATATTTAGTATCAATCATTGTATGAAAACCTTAGACTTACATGTATTGTCAGTCACATTCGCTGCATGTATTTTGCACATATTTAGTGTCAATAACTGTATGAAGATGTTAGACTTGCATGTATTTGTAGGTCACATGAGCTGCATGTATTTGGCACATATTTAGTGTCAATAATTGTATGAAGATGTTAGACTTACATGTATTTGTAGGTCACATGAGCTGCATGTATTTTGCAGATATTTAGCATCAATCGTTGTATGAAGACCTTAGACTTACATGTATTTGTAGGTCACATTTGCTGTATGCATTTTGCACATATTTAGCGTCAATCATTGTATGAAGATGTTAGATTTACATGTTTTTTCCGCATTTTTTATTTGCTTTCTCGATATGTGGTAAGTCCCTCTGCCAATACTCCGCATTTTCCCGCAAAAATGTGGAAATTTGCTTTGCAGAGAAAATGCGGAGTTCCGCATTAATAAGTAGAATTCTGAACTAGGGGTATGCATGAGGTGAAACCCGTTTTATATACTTCCTAAATGACCATACCAAATTAGAACTTTTTTGTGTGTGTTTTGGCTGGATTATCCCACTAGGGGGTCCCAGTGGATGGAGCCAAATTACCAAATCTAATTGCGCATCTACACATCCTTAACTAAGAAACACCACACATGAACTTGATATCTCAAAGGGTATAAAAGAAGTTAGTGTCACAAGGCATAAACTATGTAATATTAAATTACAGTAAGTTCCCCTGTACAGGGGCCCCTTTATGCAGGAGGTCACAATCCATTTTATAAATGTTGTGCCTCGAGTCCATTAATGACCATACCAAATTGGAATCATAACCATTCACATTTGGACAAGATATGCATATTTTGTGGCTTTTGACCCGATTACCCACTAGGGGGCCCCAGTATGTGAAGCCAAAATCCGTGACATTATTGCGCATATACACATCCTAACTAAGAAAAACACCATACAAGAATTTTGAAATCTCAAAGGATATAGAAGGAGTAGAGGGGCCCCTTTACACAGGAGGATAAAACCCAGTTTCTAAATGTTGTGCCTCAAGTTCCTAAATGATCATACCAAATTAGAATCAAATACATTCACATTTGAACCAGATATGCAATTAGCAATTTTTACCTGATTTCCCTCTATGGAGCCCCCGAGGATGGAGCCAAAATATGAAAACTTATTGGCACCTACAAATCCTTAACTAAGAAATACACCAAACATGAACTTGAAATCTCAAAGGGTATAGAAGGAATTAACGTCACAAGCCCAATACTTGTAGTAGTAAATTATTGGAAGTTCCCAAGTTGTACCCCTGCAGAGGGGCCCCTTAATGCTGGAGGACAAAACTCGTTTTGTATATATAATGAAGGTGCTAGAGAGTACACAAGGCAAAAGTTAATGGACGACGACGATGGACGACAATGGACAACTCCCATAAACGGACAACATTAATTTCATGATTTTTTTTACTATTCCAAGGGGCATAACTCTACAATTACCAAGGTGATGGAGCCGATTATTGAACTTGGTCAAGACATTCTGCCCATATACAATTTGACCAAGTTTGGAGAAGACTTGATAAAAATTACACAAGTCCAGACAACATTACTTTAGTGAATTTTTAATATTCCAAGGGGCATAACTCTGCAATAACTGAGGCAAAATGCCCAAATTATCGAACTTGACCGAGAAATTGTGTCCATATATAGTCTGGAGAAGATTGGATAACAATTACCGGTACCTAAGTTAGAGTCTGGACAACATTAATTTCGTGATTTTTTACTATTCCAAGCGGCATAACTCTGGATATAAATGAGGCGATTTGGCTGATTATCAAACTTGGCCGCAACATTATGCCCCTAAATAATATTACCAAGTCTGAAGAAGACTGGATAATAATTACTCAAGCTAGAATCAGAACAACATTAATTTTGCGAAATTTTATTATTCCAAGGGGCATAACACTGGAATTTCTATGGCAATGGGGTCGATTATCAAACTTGGTCGAGACATAGTGTACATATACAATTTGACCAAGTTTGGAGAAGATCGGATAACAATTACTAATCTGATATAGCTTGTTTCAAACCTGTCCATGCTTTCATTAATATCAACAATCTGGCCACGTTTGGTAAGATCAAATACAAAATGAAGGTGCAAGAGTGTTCACAAGCCTGAATATGGCATTTTTCAATAAATCAAGGGCCACAACTCTGGTGTTACTAATCCGTTCTTGCTAGTTTTTGAACTTGTCCAAGCTTTCATTAATAACAATCTGGCCAAGTTTGGTAAAGAACAAATACAAAATACATTCTATGTATGAGGGACATTCAATAAGTTGCCATCCATGTGCGTGTCCATGACAGTACGTCAAAATGACATCATTGATACTAACATTAGTATTTTGTAACAATTAAATAGGCAAGAAATCAGTATGCATGTTGACCAAATTTCATGAACAAGCCTCCAATAGTTATTTCGATATAAGACAATTGTCACTATTTATTGAATGACCCTCATATAATTACAGGAGTTTTCTCTTCATTGGATAAAAAAAACAATTAATCGAGCCAACTGTAAAGAATAATCATTCACAAGATTTCGTTTAGGTTTTGAGCATTTCATAAAAATGACTTTTGGTTAAATTTTCATCATTTTTTTAGCGAACATCTTAAATTAGCACACGGACAACCTCTGCTAAGGTGCCGAAATATGATCTCTGTTTAATAAATGTTTCTTGACATTACTTTCTTTTGGCAGTCCTCAACCATGTATAAGCATAGGAATAATCAAGCATGGAATAATTTCTTATTTGATAGCATCAACAGAATCATCAAACCCCTTGTAAAGTAGAGCTGACAACGAGGAATCCTCAATGGAATAGCACAGGATATAATGCTGTGCTATCTTACCATATTGTTAAGTCAGTTTGACAGATACGGATATTACGATTAATCCCCTCGGACAGCTTTCCTGGAAATGAAATCAACATTTAGAAATTTGCCTGAAATTTGTTCTAATGATGACATAAATGATTGGTTCCCTTAGGCAGTCAATTTTCAATGTAGTACCAGATTTTGATATTCTCTTCTATCAATAATGATATAATAAAGGTCGCCTTGGGTAGCCTTTGACATGGAACTATTAATATTTGCATCATATCTGCCACAACATTACTGCTGGTCCCCTTGGATCAAGCTTGTACCTTGACTATGGACATATATGACATTATTTAGAGATGGGAGAGAGTCCTCATGCCCATACTGCTTAGACCACTAAACTAGAGCTTATCATTGTCAATATTTCTCAATATCACAGCAGTTGTCCATCTAATGTTTTCTCACCATCACAGCAGCAGTCCATCCAATGATTTCTCACTATCACAACAGTAGTCCATCCAATGATTTCACAATATCACAGCAGTAGTCCATCCAATGATTTCTCACTATCACAACAGTAGTCCATCCAATGATTTCCCAATATCACAGCAGTAGTCCATCCAATGATTTCTCACTATCACAGCAGTAGTCCATCCAATGATTTCTCACTATCACAGCAGTAGTCCATCCAATGATTTCTCATTATCACGGCAGTAGTCCATCCAATGATTCCCCAATATCACAGCAGTAGTCCATCCAATGATTTCTCAATATCACAGAAGTAGTATATCCAATGCTTTCTCACTATCACAGCAGTAGTCCATCCAATGCTTTCTCAGATTTCTCAATATCACAGAAGTAGTCTATCCAATACTTTCTCACTTTCACAGCAGTAGTCCATCCAATGATTTCTAACCATCACAGCAGTAGTCCATCCAATGATTTCTCAATATCACAGAAGTAGTCTATCCAATGCTTTCTCAATATCACAGAAGTAGTCTATCCAATGCTTTCTCAGATTTCTCAATATCACAGAAGTAGTCTATCCAATACTTTCTCACTTTCACAGCAGTAGTCCATCCAATGATTTCTAACCATCACAGCAGAAGTCCATCCAACGATTTCTCAATATCACAGCAGTAGTCCATCTAATGCTTTCTCAATATCCCAGTGCAGTAGTCCATCCAATGATTTCCCAATATCACAATGCAGTTGTCCATCCAATGATTTTCCAATATCACAGCAGTAGTCCATCCAATGATTTCTCACTATCACAGCAGTAGTCCATCCAATGATTTCTCACTATCACAGCAGTAGTCCATCCAATGCTTTCTCACTTTCACAGCAGTAGTCCATCCAATGATTTCTTACCATCACAGCAGTAGTCCATCCAATGATTTCTCACTATCCCAGTGCAGTAGTCCATCCAATGATTTCCCAATATCACAATGCAGTTGTTCATCCAACGATTTTCCAATATCACAGCAGTAGTCCATCCAATGATTCCTCAATATCACAGTGCTGTAGTCTATCCAGTGATTTCTCAATATCACAGCAGTAGTCCATCCAATGATTTCTCACTATCACAATGGTAGTCCATCCAATGATTTCTTAATATCACAGCAGTAGTCCATTCAATGATTTCTCACTATCACAAGACAGTAGTCCATCCAATGATTTCTCAGTATCACAGCAGTTGTCCATCCAATGATTTCTCAATATCACAACAGTAGTCCATCCAATGATTTCTCACCATCACATCAGTAGTCCATCCAATGATTTCTCAATATCCCAGTGCAGTAGTCCATCCAATGATTTCCCAATATCACAATGCAGTTGTCCATCAAATGATTTCCTAATATCACAGCAGTAGTCCATCCAATGATTCCTCAATATCACAGTGATGTAGTCTATCAAATGAATATCACAGTACAGTAGTGTATCCAATGATTTACCAATATCACAGCAGTAGTCCATGTAATAATTTCCTAATATCACAGCAGTAGTCCATACAATGCTTTCTCACTATCACAGCAGTAGTCCATCCAATGATTTCTCAATATCACAACAGTAGTCCATCTAATGATTTCTCAATATCACAGTACAGTAGTGTATCCAATGATTTCCCAATATCACATTGCAGTTGTCCATCAAATGATTTCCCAATATCACAGCAGTAGTCCATCCAATGATTCCTCAATATCACAGTGATTTAGTCTATCCAGTGATTTCTCAATATCACAGCAGTAGTCTGTCCAATGATTTTTTAATATCACAGCAGTAGTCCATCCAATGATTTCTCACTATCACAAGACAGTAGTACATCCAATGTTTTCTCAGTATCACAGCAGTTGTCCATCCAATGATTTCTCACTATCACAACAGTAGTCCATCCAATGATTTCTTAATATCACAGCAGTAGTCCATCCAATGATTTCTCAATATCACAGCAGTTGTCCATCTAATGATTTCTCAATATCACAGGAGTAGTCCATCCAATGTTTTCTCAATATCACAGCAGTAGTCCATCCAATGATTTCTCACTATCACAAGACAGTAGTCCATCCAATGTTTTCTCAGTATCACAGCAGTAGTCCATCCAATGTTTTCTCAATATCACAGCAGTAGTCCATCCAATGTTTTCTCAATATCACAGCAGTAGTCCATCCAATGATTTCTCACTATCACAACAGTAGTCCATCCAATGATTTCTTAATATCACAGCAGTAGTCCATCCAATGATTTCTCACTATCACAACAGTAGTCCATCCAATGTTTTCTCAGTATCACAGCAGTTGTCCATCCAATGATTTCTCAATATCACAACAGTAGTCCATCTAATGATTTCTCAATATCACAGTACAGTAGTGTATCCAATGATTTACCAATATCACAGCAGTAGTCCACGTAATAATTTCCTAATATCACAGCAGTATTCCATCCAATGATTTCCCAATATCACAAAAGTAGTCCATCCAATGCTTTATCACAATAAGAGCAGTAGTCCATATCCAATGATTTCTCACCATCACAGCAGTAGTCCATCCAATGATTTCCTAGTATCACAGCAGTAGTCCATCCAATGATTTCCCAGTATCTCAGCAGTAGTCCATCCAATGATTTCCCAGTATCACAGCATTAGTCCATCCAATGCTTTCTCACTATGACAGCAGTAGTCCATATCCAATGATTTTCCCAATATCACAGCAGTAATTCAGAATCAGAATTCAGGACTATAGACACAGTATTTTCTTATGACTGGAACACAGGGACTGGTCACTTTTAATTTTTCCCCACTATTATTATAATTGTCTATAAAGGAGATGAACGCGAAATTTTGGAAATGTTTGTGTTCTTTTTCAGAGGTCAAGCAGACAGTTCAAAACAATCTCAATTACACGCACACCATATACTAACATGTGCAGAAATGAATTTCCTATCTAACAATACCTTTCTTCCTACGATCCCTTGTAAATTCGCTGAGATATCCGATTTCAAAATCACCAAAGTGCAATTTGACTCTGCTCATCATTTGTCTTGGTCCCCTTGGTAAACAAATGAATTTTACCGAAAATCAGGTGTCTGTTAATTTCGGCGCAGTATTACAGCTTCAATTCGCAATCAATTCACTAACCTAAAGCACCGATCCGTAAATAAATCTATATTTTATCAGTTTGCATAGTCCGTATCACAAGAAAGTCACATAACAACGAGTATTTAGCCACTTGTTATCCGCACTAGCAGACTTTACAAATGAAACAGCCATTTTTAACTGATTTACGGGGCCGAATGACGTCATAATGCGAACCTAACAGCTATGGTAAGTATTTTTGCTTTTTAAAATTATTCTTGAATATATTATTAAATACGTTTGTGCTTATCCATAACACTATTATTTATTATAATAGTGTTATGGATAAGCACAAACATATTTTCTAATATATTCAACAATAATATTAAAAAGTAACAAGAAATATCACTGTAAGTGATAAATGCCCCCGAAGTGTCCTTTGACCTTTATGTATGACCTTGACCTTGGAGCCATGGACCTGGATTTTGTGCACGACAGGTCGTTTGGTTGTGGTGAGCACTTAAGCCAAGTTATTTGAAAATCCGTCCAGGCATGCAAAAGTTATTGACCGGACACGATTTGACCTTTGACCTCTAAGTGTGACCTTGACCTTAGGGCCACATACCTGGATTTTGTGCGCGACACATCGTCTTGTTTTGCGCGACACATCGTCTTGTTGTGGTGAGCACTTGTGCCAAGTTATTTGAAAATCCGTCCATGAAAGCCAGAGTTATTGACCGGACACAATTTGACTTTTGACCTCCAAGTGTGACCTTGACCTTGAATACCTGGGTTTGCGCGTGACACATCGTCTTGTTATGGTGATCACTTGTGCCAAGTTATTTAAAAATCCCTGCAGGGGTTGTGACATTACGGTCCGGACACGAAATTGCGTACCTGTTTTTGACCTATGAACTGCAAGTGTGACCTTGACCTTTGAGGCACGGACCTGGGTTTTGCGCGCGAAACATCGTCTTGTTATGGTGATCACTTGTGCCAAGTAATTTAAAAATCCCTGCAGGGGTTGTGACGTTACGGTCCGGACACGAAATTGCGTACCTGTTTTTGACCTATGAACTTCAAGTGTGACCTTGACCTTTGAGGTACGGACCTGGGTTTTGCGTGCGACACATCGTCTTGTTATGGTGATCACTTGTGCCAAGTTAATAAAAAATCCATGCAGGGGTTTTGAAGGTACAGTCCGGCCACGAACTGCGGCATGACGGACGGAATCCGGACAGACAGACGGACGGACAGATGGACAGTGCGATTACAATATGCAAAAAAATACTTACCATAGCTGTTAGATTCGCATTATGACGTCATTCGGCCCCGTAAATCATTTAAAAATGGCGGTCTCATTTGTAAAGTCTGCTAGTGCCAATAACAAGTGGCTAAATACTCGTTGTTATGTGACTTTCTTGTGATACAGACTATGCAAACTGATAAAATATAGATTTATTTACGGATCGGTACTTTACGTTGCGATTTGAAGCTGGAATACTGCGCCGAAATTAACAGACACCTGCTTTTCGGTAAAATTCATTTGTTTACCAAGGGGACCAAGACAAACGACGAGCGAAGTCAAATTGCACTTTGGTGATTTTGAAATCGGATATCTCAGCGAATTTACAAGGGATCGTAGGAAGAAAGGTATTATTGGATAGGAAATTCATTTCTGCACATGTTAGTATATGGTGTGTGTGTAATTGAGATCGTTTTGAACTGTCTGCTTGACCTCTGATAAAGAACACAAACATTTCCAAAATTGCGCGTTCATCTCTTTTATAGACAAATATAATAATAATAGAGGGCAAAAATTAAAAGTGACCAGTTTAGCAGCTCTAAATAATCTTCATTATGTGTTGAAAGGAATTAAAACAACATTTCCTATTTCACCAACTTTTTCCCCACACAGTGAACTAAGCCCATTGTTAAACAATGTACAATATTTATTTTTAAAAGTACAAATATCTAAAAATAATAATGCCAATAACCATTGGAGCACTGAACAAATGTGGCACTGTAGATATATGTATACTTCCAACAGAAATAAGGTCAAGATTAATGGTCAGACTAAACTAATGGGAGAATGTTCTTTCTTTTTATCTTGAATGAAATCAATTTTGATGAAATTTTACATGAACAAATAGTTCATGTCAGTTTTGACTGAATTAATATTGTACAAACAATGCAATAAACATTACGGTGAATTTTCCAGAAAGATTTATGAGGACTGAGAGATGTAAAACAGCTTTTACAGTCGAGATTAGCATCTGGTAAAAAATAAATGAAGGCGATAAACGACTATCAAAGGTTTTCCTTCCATATGCAAATTACCCACTTTATTGTCAAACTCTGAATAAATTCACAAAACTGTCAACTTAAGACTGTCCATATTCAATTGATGGCCATTAGCCAGATCTAAGTTCCAGCCAGAACAGAAGCAACTCAGATGTTCCAGCCAGGTTGACAAAAGTAGATGCTGGACAAAGCAATTCAGATGTTCCAGCCAGGTTGACAAAACAACATGTTTGAGAAAGCAACTCAGATGTTCCAGCCAGGTTGACAAAACAAGATACTGGAGAAAGCAATTCAGATGTTCCAGCCAGGTTGAAAACACAATATGTTTAACAAAGCAACTCAGATGTTCCAGCCAGGTTGACAAATCAAGATGCTGGACAAAGCAACTCAGATGTTACAGTCAGGTTGACGACACAAGATTCTGGACAAAGAAACTCAGATGTTCCAGCCTGGTTGACAACACAATATTCTGGACAAAGCAACTTAGATGTTCCAGCCAGGATGACAACACAAGATTCTGGACAAAGCAACTCAAATGTTCCAGCCAGGTTGACAACACAAGATTCTGGACAAAGAAACTCAGATGTTCCAGCCAGGTTAACAACACAAGATGAACAACAAAGCAAATCAGATGTTCAAGCCAGGTCGACAACACAAGATGAATAACAAAGCAACTCAGATGTTCCAGCCATGTTGATGACACAAGATTCTGGACAAAGCAACTCAGATGTTCCAGTCAGGTTGACAACAAAGCAACTCAATGTTCCAGCCAGGTTGACAACACAAGATTCTGGACAAAGCAACTCAGATGTTCCAGCCAAGTTGACAACACAAGATGAACAACAAACCAAATCAGATGTTCTAGCCAGGTTAACAACACAAGATGAGCAACAAAGCAATTCAGATGTTCTAGCCAGATTAACAACATAATATGAATAACAAGCAACTCAGATGTTCAAGCCAGGTTGACAACACAATATTCTGGACAAAGCAACTCAGATGTTTCAGCCAGGCTGACAACACAATATAATAACAAAGCAACTCAGATGTTCCAGCCAGGCTGACAAAACTAGATGAATAACAAAGCAACTCAGATGTTCCAGCCAGGTTGACAACACAAGATGAACAACAAAGCAAATCAGATGTTCCAGCCAGGCTAACAAAACTAGATGATCAACAAAACAACTCAGATGTTCCAGCCAGGCTGACAACACAATATTATAACAAAGCAACTCAGATATTCCAGCCAGGCTGACAAAACTAGATGAATAACAAAGCAACTCAGATGTTCCAGCCAGGTTGACAACACAAGATGAACAACAAAGCAAATCAGATGTTCCAGCCAGGCTAACAAAACTAGATGAACAACAAAACAACTCAGATATTCCAGCCAGGCTGACAACACAATATAATAACAAAGCAACTCAGATGTTCCAGCCAGGCTGACAAAACTAGATGAACAACAAAGCAACTCAGATGTTCCAGCCAGGTTAATAACACAATATGAATAACAAAGCAACTCGGATGTCCAGCCAGGATGACAACACAATATTCTGGACAAAGCAACTCAGATGTTCCAGCTGGGTTGACAAAACAAGATGGTGGAGAAATCAACTCAGATGTTCATGCCAGGTTGAAAACACTAGATGAACTAGAAGGGTGTTCCACGGAACACTTGTGTCTTAAAAAAGGCAGCATAACTCCGCCAAAATAAAAGTCAGAGTTATTAGACATGTGTAATGGCATACCTTCAGTTGAGATGAATAGGTATGTGAAGTTTCATGAACTTAGGTCAAATATTTTTCAAGTTATGGCCAGTTATGAGCTCGATTAGGTTGCAGGTTAAAGTTTTTATGAAAGTGGACATAACTCTGTCAAAATGAGTCAGAGTTATTGGTCATGGGTAACAATATTCTGTGTGGTAAGATAAATATATGTGTGAAGTTTCATGAATATAGGTGAATACAACTTGAGTTATGGCTAGTTATGTGCCTGTCAAAATGAAAGTCAGAGTTATTGGACATGTATAATAGCATTCTTTAGGTTAAGATGAAGATGTGTGTGAAGTTTCATGAACATATGTCAAATACTTTTCAAGTTATGGCCAAGGTTAGGTTGCAGGTTAAAGTGTGACTGACGACGACAACAGATGACAGTCGACCGACAAAGTGATCCCTAAGTGTCTGCCATGCTATGCAGGCGACACAATAACAAAGCAACTCAGATGTTCCAGCCAGGCTGGTAACACAATATGAATAACAAAGCAACTCATTTGTTCCAGCCAGGTTGATAACCCAATATGAATAACTAAGCAACTCATTTGTTCCAGCCAGGTTGATAACACAATATGAATAACTAAGCAACTCATTTGTTCAAGCCAGGCTGATAACACAAGCTGTTTATACAAAGCAACTCAGATGTTCAAGCCAGGCTGATAACACAATATGAATAACAAAGCAACTCATTTGTTCCAGCCAGGTTGATAACACAAGCTGTTTATACAAAGCAACTCAGATGTTCAAGCCAGGCTGATAACACAATATGAATAACTAAGCAACTCATTTGTTCAAGCCAGGCTGATAACACAATATGAATAACTAAGCAACTCATTTGTTCCAGCCAGGTTGATAACACAAGCTGTTTAACAAAGCAACTCAGATGTTCAAGCCAGGTTGATAACCCAATATGAATAACTAAGCATCTCATTTGTTCCAGCCAGGTTGATAACACAATATGAATAACTAAGCAACTCATTTGTTCCAGCCAGGTTGATAACACAATATGAATAACTAAGCAACTCATTTGTTCCAGCCAGGTTGATAACACAAGCTGTTTATACAAAGCAACTCAGATGTTCAAGCCAGGCTGATAACACAATATGAATAACAAAGCAACTCATTTGTTCCAGCCAGGTTGATAACACAAGCTGTTTATACAAAGCAACTTAGATGTTCAAGCCAGGCTGATAACACAATATGAATAACTAAGCAACTCATTTGTTCCAGCCAGGTTGATAACACAAGCTGTTTAACAAAGCAACTCAGATGTTCCAGCAAGGTTGGAAACACAAGATGCTGGACAAAGCAACTCAGATGTTCCAGCCAGGTTGACAACACAATATGAATTACAAAGCAACTTAGATGTTCCAGCAAGGTTGGAAACACAAGATGCAGGACAAAGCAACTCAGATGTTCCAGCCAGGTTGACAACACAATATGAATTACAAAGCAACTCAGATGTTCCAGCCAGGTTGACAACACAAGATGAACAACAAAGCAACTCAGATGTTCCAGCCAGGCTGACAACACAAGATCAACAACAAAGCAACTGAGATGTTCCAGTCAGGTTGACAACGACAACAGATGACAGTCGACAGGCAACACAAAAATATGCTACACAATGGGACAAAAATGTTACACGGTGGGATGGGACGCGACGGGACGTTACGGACACCGTGATTCCTATAAAGCCCCAACTTCACTTTGTGAAAGCGGGGGTATAATGACTGAGTAGACTGTTTAATATGTCATGGTATGATGTCAGGTACTGTAAAGGGAATGTTATGACTTTAGAACTGAAGCAAATCCCATGTCCATATTTAGTTGAGCTATGACAAGAAATGTAGAATATAGACAGCTTACACGTTAAATTTGGTGTGAAATGGCACATGGCAAAGGGTTATCACATTTTGGGTTTCAACAGCATCCCTAGGATTATAGGAACCATAATTACTTCTGCAGCTCTATATTACCAGGAAGCTCATGCCCATATCTGGTTCTTAGAATTTCATCTTGACCTTTATGTATTGCTAAGACCTTTATATATTGCTAAGGTCACGTAAATATTGTATATCATCGAAAGTTTGATGAAAAGATATGGAGAAATGTAAAAGTAAAAGTTAAGTTTTCGTGATGGAAAATTTAAGTCCTGGAATTTATGTTAACAAATTCAGTAACTTCTTCTATCTGACTTCAACTTTTGAGATTAGGTTTACAGTTTGCTGAGATGACATTTAAGTGCATTTGTTTAAAAACAAAATGCCATTCTATAAAATAAAAATAAAAATAAAAAAGAAAAAAAAGTAAAAAAGAAAACTCCACAAAAGTAGGTCAAGATCAAGACACAACTTTGTCAAAAAGACTACCAGGTTGTCTTAAAGGGGTTGATGCACTTTTTCAAACACTATTTATTTAATAGGGCTCTGAAAAACTTGAAAATAGCTGAAAGAATTATCAAAATGCCATGAAAAACAAAGTAGATATGACCTATTGAAAATTTGCAAAGAACATAAATGGAGGCGGACATCTTTGAACGATGATGTCATCGCGCCATTTTACCATATATGGCATATTGACAAAATACATTTTAAAGCAAAGAAAATCACTGCAAATTGATTGAAAATAAATATACAGATGTAAACTGTATAAATTGTATGGTTATTTTTCATTTGAAGTGATTTTCTTTGCTTTAAAATACATTTGGTCAGTATGCCATATATGGTAAAAAGGCGCGATGATGTCATCGTTCCAAGATGGCAGCCTCCATATGTGTTTTCTTGCAACTTTTCAATAGATCATATCTCCTTTATTTTCCATGGCATTTTGATAATTCTTTCAACATTTTTTAAGTTGTTCAGAGCCCTTTAAAATAAACCTTGTTTGAAAATAGTGCATCAACCCCTTTAATACACGTGTTTTCAACATTTAAACCCTTCTTGGGTTATAAAGTCAAGAACAAATATTTAACATTTTGCATAGAAAATTCCACATCCAAAAAAAATTCTACTCTAATTTTGTATTAATCAATTTTCAAAAGGCATTTTCGTTCTTTTGTTAAAATTGATGTACTCCTGAACTATAATGTATACATATACATACAAATAACCTAGAAGTGGACTGGAAATGCCGAAAAACTTTTGGCCAAAACAAAGCAATAGGGTTAAACCTATTTAGGTAGTTTCTTGGTAATGATAATGTCTAACCACCATGAACCAAACGTATTTTGAAACTATGTTGGACTGATGCTCAGACAAGATCAAAACAATTAAACCTTAAAGGCGGCATACAAATGACAAATAATGGTGAAAAACATGTAATAAAAGTGAAACCTAATTAGCAATTGTCATAAAAGACAATCTACATAAAAGACAATCTCCATAAAAGGCAGAACTAGAAGTTTATATCTGATTTATATATCAATAAGTGTGATTTAGTAGAGTAGTCTGGAAAACAAGAGGAATTAATCGACTGTGATGTTTTGGTCAATGTCCCCATTAACAGAGAAACCACACAACACAACATTGAATGATTCATAACAATGAAAACGAGATACTGCAGACATTCCGCAAAGTCTCAGTCAATGTTGCTGGACCGACTGTCCGGTAATATTTCTGACTAGTGCATGATATTAAAACAAGACGCCAATGACCTTGAAGCTCTACTGATAGGTTTTTGATAGCTAGATCAGCATTCCTGTGAAGTTTCATGAAAATCTTTCAAGTAGTTTTACAGGAGTTGTCGCTACAAATTTTTACTATATAACTCTATGTAAACAAAGATGGCCACAGCCATGTTTAAAGTTGAATCAAAACAATTTTCAACAAGGAACAACATCATTTTTAGCCGTGGCGGCCTTCTTGATTTTCCAGTTGGCCTGAAAGTGTGCTATGATCAACTAGACATCATGAGCAACATTCCTGTGAAGTTTCAAGTAGTTTCAGAGGAGTAGTCGTAGTCGCTACAAGTTTTTCCTATATAACTCTATATAAACAAAGATGGCCACTGGAGGCCATGTTTAATATTGTATCAAAACAATTTTCAAAAAGGATCAACATCATGTCATGCTGATCATTTTAGAAAAAGTCCCATATCAATATCGCTTATATTTTTCAAGAAGTAGTCGCTACAAACTTGTTTTCTAAAAATCTATTTTTAGCTGGTGAGACCATCTTGAATTTCAGGCTGACCTGAACTTTTGCTAGGATCAATAAGACATCAAGAGCAACATTCCTGTGAAGTTTCATGAAAATCAGTAAAGTAGTTTCAGAGGAGTAGACGCTACAACTTTTTACTATATAACTCTATGTAAACAAAAATGGCCGCTGGCAACCTTGTTTAAAGTCGAATCAAAACGATTTTCGACAAGGACCAACAACATGTCAGGCTGATCATTTTAGAAAATGTCCCATATCAATATCACTTATAGTTTTGAGGAAGTAGTTGCCGGCTATCTTGCATTTCCGGCTGGCCTGAAATTTTGAAAGGTTCAACTAGACATCAAGAGCAACATTCCTATGAAGTTTCATGAAAATCCTTTAAGTTGTTTCAGAGGAGTTAGTCGCTACAAGTTTTTATTATATAACTCTATGTAAACAACGCTGGCCGCTGGCGGTCGTTTAATGTTGAATGAAAATAGTTTTCGACAAGGATCAACATCATGTCATGCTGATCATTTTAGAAAAAGTCCCATATCAATATCTCTTATAGTTTTCAAGAAGTAGTCTTGTTTTTTAAAAATCTATTTTTAGCCGTGGTGGCCATCTTGAATTTCCGGCTGACCTGAAATTTTGCTAGGATCAATTAGACATCAAGAGCAACATTCCTGTGAAGTATCATGAAAATCCATACCGTAGTTTCAGAGGAGTAGTCGCTACAAAAAAAAGTTTATGGACAGACGGACAACCGACACCGTACCACGGCATAAAAAACAAAAAACTTTTTTTTGCTGCATGAACGCTAACTTGAATAAAAATAATTCATTTAAATACGAAAATAACAATATTTCGTAGGAACCGCATTTCAAACTTCTGTTCTCCATTGATGTTACAGTTGTCTCCTGTCTATTTACTTACGGTTGAAAAATATCAAGTTTTCGCGTCGAAGGTCGATCTGAGGTGAAAACGAACTTTTTACGTTATGTTGTGGGCTCAAACCCCGCGCAGAAGCACTCATTCTCATCTGCTGAGGATAGCAGACGTAACTGAGGATAGTTACTGAGGATATTAGACGTAACTGAGGATAGCAGAAAATAAATAAATATGAAGAGCACCGTGGTGAGAACTCATTTAACCTGAAGTGGAAACACGATTATCCATGGATTGTATTAATGAAAAAGACAACTGTATGAAATGTTCAATTTGCCTTGAATTTTATAAGTCTAACATGCCCTCTAAGGGGAAAAACAAGTTTTTAGATGGTTGTAATAATTTCCGGAGGTCTCCTGTATCTGACCATGAAATCACAATTTCCAATAAAAAAGCTGCGAAAAAAAAGCAGCAGCTGCCAAAACTCAAAAAGTTGAGAAATCAGAAGCTGGTTCAGCGTTGTTGTCCTTGAAAGCAGCTGAAATGCTTAATGTTCATGCCATTGCAAAACAAAACCATCCTTTCAGACTGTTCTTCGCAATTTTTACTCTTTTTTCAGGTCCAGTGGTAACTGATTCGGACCAGTGAACATTTTAAGATCACTGGACCTACTGCGCCGAATGTCCAGTGATGGCTGAACACTTTTTGTAATGTCACCTACTGGTTCCCTTTATTAACAGTCATTAACCTAAGTAATATTACATAATAAAGTCTTCACAGTGCAACCATTTTTTTGCTAAATCATTTATATTTTTTTGATAAATGAAGGAAAACAACATGTGCGCTATCTCCTCATTGCCCCATACTCAAGTAGAGCGCTGTGGTCTAGTGGTAGAGCATTGGACCCAAGATCCAAAAGTTGTGGGTTCGATCCCCGCCATAACCATATGTGTTGTGTCCCTGAGTGAGACACTTTATCTGCATTGCTTAGTACTGGTTCTACCCAGGAAGACAATCAAGAAGTACCTTAGAAGCGAAATCGCTTACAACAGGTATAGAATACAGTATGAAACCCAATATATAAAAGTAGTTTTCAAATAAACACAGGATCCATTATTAAAATACTTTTTTTGCTATTTCGCAACCACAGATTTGACTAAATTAAAAAAATACTTACATTATCTCCTAATTGCACTGGATCCGCATACCAAATTTTGTTTCAATATCTCATATAGTTTTCACAAAATTACTGGATCCATTTTTTTCAATTTGTTGCCATGGCAACCACATTTTTGACCAATAAAAAAAACATACTTACAATTTTGTTACCATATCTTTAGCGCTTCCGTAAAGACACTGCGTCAACATTCTTGCCCCTCACCACTGCGGGTTCGAATCCCACTGGGAGCTCGACTTGTCAAGGGAGAAAGTGTTAATTGTTGTAAATGGCGGGAGGCATACAGTACTAGTTCTACCCAGGAACAAGAGGCCCAAGAGGGCCTGTAGACACTCTACTTGTATGATATCATTCAAAAACATAAACATGATAGAGGCCAACCCAAGAAACATGTTTTCTATATATAACTCTATGTAAACTCTAGGATATCATGGCGGCCATTTTGAATATTTGACGACAACGAAAAACACAAACTTGATAGAGGCCACCAACAGGAACTTTAACAAGAATGGAATAAGTGGTAATATGTCGTTTGATAAATGTCCTTAAATTTGACCTAATTTTAGACATGGCGACCATCTTGGATGACTGGCGGCTGCGAAAAACACAAATCTGAGAGGGACTATCCCAAATATCATTGTGCTTAAGTTTCATCAAACATTTTCAGGCTGTTTTAGAGAAGATGGAATTTTTAACCTTTTCCTATATAACTCTATGTAAACTTTGGGTCGCCGTGGTGGCCATTTTGATTATTTGACGATAACGCAAAACACAAACTGGATAGAGGCTAACCCAAGGAACATGTATATGATATTTCACAAGAATGGAATAAGTGGTTTCTTTCGGAGACGTTGTTTGAAATTTACTTAAATTTGACCTAGTTTTAGCTATGGTGGCCATCTTGGATGACTGGAGGACTCAAACAAGAGGTCAATGACCTTGAAGCTCTACTGATTGATTTTGATTTCAGGAAGTAGTCGCTACAGACTTGTTTTTTGAAAATCTATTTCCATCTTGAATTTCCGGCCGACCTGAAATTTTGCTAAGATCAATAAGACATTAAGAGCAACATTCCTGTGAAGTTTCATGAAAATCCGTCAGGTAGTTTCAAAGAAGTAGTCGCTACAAGTTTTCATTATATAACTCTATGTAAACAAAGCAGCCATGTTTAAGGTCAAATCAAAACAATTTTCGACAACGACCAACATCATGTCATACTGATCATTTTAGAAAAAGTCCCATATCAATATCTCTTATTGTTTTGAAGAAGTAGTCGCTACAAACTTATTTATTTTAAATCTCTTTTTAGCTGTGGCGGCCATCTTGAATTTCCGGCCGACCTGAAATTTTTCTAGGATCAACTAGACATCAAGAGCAACATTCCTGTGAAGTTTCATGAACATCCGTCAAGTAGTTTCAGAGGAGTAGTCGCTACAAGTTTTTACTATATAACTCTATGTAACCAAAGATGGCCACTGGCAGCCATGTTTAAGGTTGAATCAAAATAATTTTCCACAAGGATCTACATCATGTCATGCTGATCATTTTAGAAAAAGTCCCATATCAAAATCACTTATAGTTTTCAAGAAGAAGTCGCTACAAACTTATTTTTTAAAAATCTATTTTTAGCTGTGACGGCCATCTTGAATTTCCGGCCGACCTGAAATTTTGATAGGATCAATTAGACGTCAAGAGCAACATTCCTGTAAAGTTTCATGACAATCCGCCAAGTAGTTTCAGAGGAGTAGTCGCTACAAGTTTTTACTATATAACTCTATGTAAACAAAGATGGCCGCTGGCAGCCATGTTTAACGTTGAATCAAAACGATTTTTGACTAGGATCAACATCATGTAATGCTGATCATTTTAGAAAAAGTCCCATATCAATATCACTTATAGTTTTCAAGAAGTAGTCGCTACAAACTTATTTTTTAAAAATCTATTTTTAGCTGTGACGGCCATCTTGAATTTCCGGCCGACCTGAAATTTTTCTAGGATCAATTAGACATCAAGTGCAACATTCCTGTAAAGTTTCATGACAAGTAGTCGCTACAAGTTTTTACTATATAACTCTATGTAAACAAAGATGGCCGCTGGCAGCCATGTTTAACGTTGAATCAAAACGATTTTTGACTAGGATCAACATCATGTCATGCTGATCATTTTAGAAAAAGTCCCATATCAATATCACTTATAGTTTTCAAGAAGTAATCGCTACAAACTTATTTTTTAAAAATCTATTTTTAGCTGTGACGGCCATCTTGAATTTTCGGCCGACCTGAAATTTTTCTAGGATCAATTAGACATCAAGTGCAACATTCCTGTAAAGTTTCATGACAATCCGCCAAGTAGTTTCAGAGGAGTAGTCGCTACAAGTTTTTACTATATAACTCTATGTAAACAAAGATGGCCGCTGGCAGCCATGTTTAACGTTGAATCAAAACGATTTTTGACTAGGATCAACATCATGTCATGCTGATCATTTTAGAAAAAGTCCCATATCAATATCACTTATAGTTTTCAAGAAGAAGTCGCTACAAACTTGTATTTTAAAACTCTATTTTTAGCTTTGGCGGCCATCTTGGATTTCACATCAACATGAATTTTTGCTAGGATCAACTAGACTTTATGGGCAACATTTCTGTAAAGTTTCATGAATATCCATCCAGTAGTTTCAGCTGTGAAGTCGCTACAAATAAAAGTTTACGGACAGACGGACAGACGGACGGACGGACGGACGGACGACGGACGCCGCACCACGGCATAAGCTCTGCTGATCTCTGATCAGTAGAGCTAAAAACACAAATCTGAGAGGGACTATCCCAAATATCATTGTGCTTAAGTTTCATCAAAATCTATAAGGCGGTTTCAGAGAAGATGTAATTTTTAACCTTTTCCTATATAACTCTTATGTAAACTTTGGGTCGCCGTGGCGGCCATTTGGATTATTTGACGATAACGAAAAACACAAACTTAATAGAGGCGAACCCATGGAACACGTATATCTGATATTTCACAAGAATGGAATAAGTGGTTTTGGAGGGGATGTCGTTTGAAATTTACTGAAATTTGGCCTAGTTTTAGCCATGGTGTCCATCTTGGATGACTGGCGGCCGCGAAAAACACAAATCTGAGAGGGACTATCCAAAATATCATGGTGATTAAGTTTCATCAACATCCTTAAAGAGGTTTCAGAGAAGATGTCATTTTTAACCTTTTCCTACATAACTCTATGTAAACTTTGGGTCGCCGCGGAAGCCATTTTGATTACGAGACGAAAACGAAAAACACAAACTTGATAGAGGCCAACCCAAGGAACATGTATATGATATTTCACAAGAATGGAATAAGTGGTTTTGGAGGAGATGTCGTTTGAAATTTCCGTAAATTCGACCTAGTTTTAGCCATGGCGGCCATCTTGGATGACCGGCGGCCGCGAAAAACACAAATCTGAGAGGGACTATCCCAAATATCATTGTGATTAAGTTTCATCAAAATCCTTTAAGCGGTTTTAGAGAAGATGTCATTTTTAACCTTTTCCTATATAACTCTATTTAAACTTTGAGTCGCCATGGCGGCTATTTTGATTATTCGACGATAACAAAAAACACACACAAACTTGATAGAGGCCAACCCAAGGAACATGTATATGATATTTCAGTAGAATGGAATAAGCGGTTTCGGAGATGTAGTTTAAAATTTCCTTAAATTTGACCTAGTTTAAGCCACGGCGGCCATCCTGGATGACTGGTGGACGCAAAAAACATAAATCTGAGAGGGGCCCTCCCAAGTAACATTGTGATGAAGTTTCATCAAAATCCTTCAAGCGATTTCAGAGGAGATGTCGATTTTATAAAATTGCTAACAGACGGACAGACGGACGAAAAGTGATCGCATAAGCCCTCCTGGCCTTTGACCAGTAGAGCTAAAAATGGGGTGGTCTGCCTTTACCACAAAAAAGTTATCATCATATATGGCCTAACTTTGTTAAAATGACATAAAACACCATTCAAACATTCAGTAAATTTGTTTCAATATCTCAAATAGTTTTCACGCAATCGCAGGATCCCGATTTTGCTGATTCTTTTCAATTTTGTTGCCACGGCAACCACATTTTTGATCAAATGATAAACTAGAACTATCAATAAAGGTGATGAATACCCCCGCTTTTTCGATACAGCTAATAAGAATGGGCAAAATTAATAATATTAAATGTCTAAAATATCTGTTAAATTTTTAATGTGAAAAACACTAAGTAAAACATAGGTCCATAATTCTGTACAAAAAAATTGTAGAATCGAAAGTCGTTCATGCAGAGACACATAACATCATCACGTGTGCACTGTATTTCAAGTTTAATAACAATCCAAGAGAACTTTTGAAGTAACAGCCACATGAAGTTCATTATAGATAGGAAAATTGTAAGTCAAACAAAGGGCAATAATACTGTAATAAATTAGGCATCAACAATGTTTGACGTCGAGGGACATAATGCCATCAGTTGTTATGTATATACGAAGTTTGGGAACAATTAATTAGAAAATGTTTGAGAAATTCAAGACGTAATAAAAATGTGTTACACAACGGGACAGAACATTATACAATATAAGAGTGGAAAATTCTAAGTCAAACAAAGGGCCATAATTCTGTAATAAATTAGGGAATCTACAATGGGTAATGTAGAGGGACATAATGTCATCAGTTGTTATATGTAAATGAAGTTTGGGGACAACTCATTCAAAATTGTTTGAGAAATGCAAGTAATAACAAGAGGTCAATGACCTTGAAGCTCAACTGATAGGTTTTTGATAGCTAGATCAGCATTCCTGTGAAGTTTCATGAAAATCTGTCAAGTAGTTTCAGAGGAGTAGTCGATACATGTTTTCATTATATAACACTATGTAAACAAAGATGGCCACTGGCGGCCATGTTTAATGTCAATTCAAAATCAAGGATCAACATCATGTCATACTGATCATTTTAGAAAAAGTCCCATATCAATATCACTTACAGTTTTCAAGAAGTAGTCTCTACAAACTTGTATTTTGAAAATCTATTTTTAGCCATGGTGGCCATCTTGAATTTCCGTCCGACCTGAAATTTTGCTAGGATCAATTAGACATCAAGGGCAACATTCCTGTGAAGTTTCATGAAAATCCGTCAAGTAGTTACAGAGGAGTAGTCGCTACAAGTTTTTACTAGATAACTCTATGTAAACAAAGATGGCCGCTGACAGCCATGTTTAACATCGAGTCAAAACAATTTTCGACAAGGACCAACATTATGTCATGCTGATCACTTAAGAAAAGGTCTCATATCAATATCACTTATATTTTTCAAGAAGTAGTCGCTACAAACTAGTTTTATGAAAATCTATTTTTAGACGTGGCGGCCATCTTGAAATTCCGGCGGACTGAAGTTTTGCTAGGATCAATTAGTCATCAAGAGCAACATTCGTGTGAAATTTCATGAAAATCTGTCAAGTAGTTTCAGAGGAGTAGTCGCTACAAGTTTTCATCATATAACTCTATGTAAACAAAGATGGCCGCTGGCAGCCATGTTTAACGTTGAATCAAAATAATTTTCGACAAGAACCAACATCATTCCATACTGATCATTTTAGAAAAAGTCCTATATCAATATCACTTATAGTTTTCAAGAAGTAGTCTCTACAAACTTGTATTTTGAAAATCTATTTTTAGCCATGGTGGCCATCTTGAATTTCCGTCCGACCTGAAATTTTGCTAGGATCAATTAGACATCAAGGGCAACATTCCTGTGAAGTTTCATGAAAATCCGTCAAGTAGTTACAGAGGAGTAGTCGCTACAAGTTTTTACTAGATAACTCTATGTAAACAAAGATGGCCGCTGACAGCCATGTTTAACATCGAGTCAAAACAATTTTCGACAAGGACCAACATTATGTCATGCTGATCACTTAAGAAAAGGTCTCATATCAATATCACTTATATTTTTCAAGTAGCCGCTACAAACTAGTTTTATGAAAATCTATTTTTAGACGTGGCGGCCATCTTGAAATTCCGGCGGACTGAAGTTTTGCTAGGATCAATTAGTCATCAAGAGCAACATTCGTGTGAAATTTCATGAAAATCTGTCAAGTAGTTTCAGAGGAGTAGTCGCTACAAGTTTTCATCATATAACTCTATGTAAACAAAGATGGCCGCTGGCAGCCATGTTTAACGTTGAATCAAAATAATTTTCGACAAGAACCAACATCATTCCATACTGATCATTTTAGAAAAAGTCCTATAATATGAATTTTAGGCACTGCCTAAGACCGAGCAGAGCTCTTAAAATTAACACCCACATGATATATCGAATCGCATATAAAATTTAACTTGTAAACCAAATATTTTACTCTTAATAATTATTCTATATTGTTGTGATAAAATACTAACCTATCTTATGTTTCTTGTCAATCAACATATGAGTAAATTAATTGACTATTCATAATTTCGATCATCAAAATCAGCTGACCAAGCAATGGCCTAGGCATTTGACACACCTCTAAATTGTGGTAGGTGGTAAACTCAAACTCGATCTTTATCATAGTTTGTTTGCTTGTATGGTGTTTTACCTCATTTTCAACACATGTAAGGTTATATACTAGTATCACGGTCGATTTTTTTTGTGTTGGAGGCATCCACACACTTTTCCTGGGTAGAACCAGTACTGTAAACCTCCCGTCATCCGTAAGAATCGACACTTCCTCACTTACCAATCGAGCTCCCAGTGTAATTCGAACCCAGCGATGAGAGGTGAAGGTTTAGAATGCAACGTCGTTAACCATTCGACTACGGAGACGCTTCGTCTTTATCATAGATGTTCAACCAAGTTTATTGTAAAGGTTAAGGTATTTACGGTGTGATTTTTTTTAAAACCAAATTTTGAAAATTATCTTATTTTTACTCTTTCAACTCAAGAGGCACCTTTCCTGGGTTTATATTGTTTTCCAGAGAGAATTATTTTGTATCACACATATCTTTTTGGCAGCTACTACAAACAGTGTCACTGAACATTTTCAATTCAATTCTTCTTTCTAGACAAATTTCGCATTTAGAAAAAACGTACGACATCTGTTCTATTTCAAAGGCAAGTATAGCCCCCATAGCAAGGTTGAATTTTTCATCTTTCTGTAATGGTGCAGCTTCTGGTATGTCATTTATTTGATATGTTTTGATAATATACCTTTTTTCCCGTTTATTTCTCATTTCCCTTTTCTTTGATTCTGACTGTGTTTCGTTTTCAAGAGGTTTTGATTCCTAGTTTCCTACATAAAGATTGGATGGCATTGGTTATATTAGAGTTGGAATTTGAGTCCTTATTTGGTTCAGTATATGGTGTACTAATATAATTTTCTGAATTATGTTTGCTCTTGTTGCCATGCGTGTTTTCGGTGGGTGATATTCGCTTTTTACTTTTACTACTATCAGCATCATTAGAACTTGAAACTGTTTATTGTTCAAAAGTAAGTCAATGGTTGTACATGACAATTCTCCTTCATTGGTTGAAAAAGAATACATGTGATATTGCTCTGCACCAAACTCATGTTACATTGATGTTGTAGCCTAAAATGGTAGACACAGTTTCAATCTCACAAGCTGTGGCCCACCCTTGACCATTTATCATTTCCCTCTCGTATTAAAGTTTGGTCATGTCAGGACTGTGGTAAATTTGGACTAACTCCTCCATGCCAAACCTGTTATCAGCAATATTATAAAATTATTGCCTTTCAGTGAGGTCGATATGTGTATATATTACATATTTGTCTGATTTGTATAGAAAATACTGGGAAGAGAAAAGCTATATCAACTCGTTTGTTCTACTGGGAAATATCTCTCTGGTGTAAAAAGGCATTAATCATTAGAAATATTAATAAAGTCATTTTAAATTATGTAATATATAGTTTAATAGCCAGTGTTTTTGAGATACTGAAAATATCTCCCGAGGTAGAGAAATGGCCCCTATATAAAAACTCGTGCTCCGCACTCGTTCTTATATCGGGGCCATTTCTCTACCTCGGGAGATATAGAGAAATGGCCCCTATATAAAAACTCGTGCTCCGCACTCGTTCTTATATCGGGGCCATTTCTCTACCTCGGGAGATATTTCCCGTATCTCAAAAACACTGGTTATTAAACTATATTTATCGACCTGATATCGTCTCGGTCGATAATACTTTTCTCAGGTCGATAAATGCAACACATATCGACCGAACCTAAAAGGCAACAATTATTTTATTATTAAATCAAATTATTCATGGAATTTTGAAATTTTGAATTTTTGGAATTCTGAAATTTTGAAATTTTGAAATTTTGAAATGTTGAATTTGAAATTTTTGAATTTTGAAATTTTGAATCTTTGAAAAATTTTGGAATTTTGAATTTGAATTTTTTTTTGAAATTTTGAAAATTTTGAAATTTTTGGAATTTTGAATTTGATTTTTTTTTTTGAAATTTTGAAATTTTGAAATTTTGAAAATTTCGAATTTTGAAATTTTTGAATTTTGAAATTTTTGAATTTTGAATTTTTTGGAATTTTTGGAATTTTAAATTTTTTGAAATTTTGAAATTTTGAATTTGGAAATTTTGAATTTGGAAATTTTGAATTTTGAATATTTGATTTTTTGAATTTTTGAATTAGTTTAATTTTGACAACCAATAACAAATAATAAAACAACTTCTAATGATAAGCATATCGCTTCATTCGTTACTACTTGCGACGGGATTAGCCGAACTAGTACGAATACTCCAAACTACGAAAAGAGACAATCGTCCAAGTGAAACAGACTGATCCCCTGATGATTTGAAATTGCCGAACACAATTTCATCAATGGCGGCGCTTCCGGTGCGACACAGTTTTTTTGCCCAGCCACCCGTACGATTTCAACATTTGCACATGTGTTACCATTAGCCGATCATCGTCGGCCGGCTGCGCCGGCCGAGCTCTGCTCGGTATCAATATCACTTATAGTTTTCAAGAAGTAGTCTCTACAAACTTGTATTTTGAAAATCTATTTTTAGCCATGGTGGCCATCTTGAATTTCCATCCGACCTGAAATTTTGCTAGGATCAATTAGACATCAAGGGCAACATTCCTGTGAAGTTTCATGAAAATCCGTCGAGTAGTTACAGAGGATTAGTCGCTACAAGTTTTTACTAGATAACTCTATGTAAACAAAGATGGCCGCTGGCAGCCATGTTTAAGGTCGAATCAAAACGATTTTCGACAAGGACCAACATCATGTCATGCTGATCATTTTAGAGAAAGTCTCATATCATTATCACTTATATTTTTCAAGAAGTAGTCGCTACAAACTTGTTTTTTGAAAATCTATTTTTAGCTGTGGTGGCCATCTTGAATTTTCGACCAACCTGAATTTTTGCTAGGATCAACTAGAATTCATGGGCAACATTTCTGTACAGTTTCATGAAAATCCATACAGTAGTTTCAGAGGAGTAGTCGCTACAAAAAAAAGTTTAAGGACGGACAGACGGATGGACGACGGACACCGCACCACGGCATAAGCTCTGCTGATCTCTGATCAGTAGAGCTAAAAATATGTTACGCAACGGGATACAACAAAAAAGTGTTACCCGACAGGACGTTACGGATAACGTGATTCCTCTTCACTTCGTAAAAGCGGCGTGTTATAAAAAGACTTGTATCTTCTCCATATGGATGCACACATCAAATTTTGTTTTTATATCTTAAAATAGATTTCACGCAATCGAAGGATCCTAATTTTGCGATTTTTTCTTTTTTTTTTGTTGCCATGGCAAATACATGACCAAATAAACAAGAGGTCGATGATCTTGAAGCTCTTCTGATAGATTTAGATAGCTAGATCAGCCATGGGAACCTGTGAAGTTTTACGGAAATAAGACCAACACTTTCAGAGAAGTAGTCAACACAAGTTTTTCCTATATCACTCTATGTAAAAAAAAGATGGTCGCTGGCGGCCATGTCTGCAATAGAATCAAAATGAATTTTGTTTAAGACCAACTATAGAGCCAACTATACAAAGGAGACTTAATCCTTACCCCTCTATGAATGTATAATGGACTGTCCTTTCTTTGAATTTGGAAAAGTCCATTTTATAGTACAAAGGGGTGTTTCGGTCAAAATATTGATGAGCACCCAGACAGTGTAAACCCTGATCAGCCTGCAAGATGTCATGCCAGTCATTTTGGTAAAGGTTCCAATTCAATATCAGTTACGGTTTTTGAAAAGTAGTTGCCACAAAGTCGCATTTTTTAAATCTATTTTTAGCAGTGGTGGCCATCTTTAATTTCCTACAGACCTGAATTTTTGCTTTGCTAGGATCAACAAGACATCAAGAGCAACATTCCTGTCAAGTTTCATGAAATTCCATCAAGTAGTCTCAGAGGAGTAGTCGCCAAAAGTTTTTCCTATATAACTCTATCTAAACAAAGATGGCTGCTGGCGGCTATGTTTGATATCCGATCAATATGAACTTTGGTTAGGACCAACTACATGTCGTGCCAGTTATTTTGGTAAAGGTTCCAAATCAATATCACTTATGGTTTTTGGGAGGTAGTCGCCACAAAATAGCATTTTTAATTTTCGTCCAAACTTAATTTTTGTTAGAAGCAACTAGACAACAACAGAACATTCCTGTGAAGTTTCATGAAAATCCGTCAAGTAGTTTCAGAGGAGTATTCGCCAGAAATTTTTGTTATATAACTCTATGTAAACAAAAATGGCCGGCCATGTTTGACATCGATTCGAAATGAATCTTGGTTAGAACCAAGTACATGTTGCATCAGTCATTTTGGTAAAGGTTCCAATTCTATATCACTTCGGTTTTTGAGAAGTAGTCGCCACAGTCGTATTTTTAAAATCTATTTTTAGCAGTGGTGGCCATCTTGAATTTCCTACCGATCTTTCATGAGTTTCAAGAAATTCCATCAAGTAGTTTCAGAGGAGTAGTCGCCACAAAAAAAGTTTATGGACGGACGAAGCGCCATGGCATAAGCTCTGCTGATCTTTGATCAGTCGAGCTAAAAACAGAAAAAGACACGCATCATCTCCATATTTCCATGGATGAACACATACAACTTTGTTTCAAATAGTATTCAAGCAATCATAGGCTTTGGTAGGAGACTAATACTAAATGATTAAAAAAAACAGTCAACATGGGGTTCTTGGTGATTTCAAGCAAAATGATAATTTCTTATTTTAATACCAATAAAGGACAAAATGTTCCTGTAAAGAGAGATAACACAAGTTATAACATTGTTATTGTTCTGTATTCTGAACTATAACACATAATAGGGGTTGAAAGGCCCTGTTATTTAAAAGAAAGTGTTCTGTTTTCTACATCAACAAAACCAACGATTTAAATCCGTATCTACGACAAATCCTTGGCTATTTAGTTCCAACTTTATTCCCAAATGTACATATATATAATTAGTAACACTACCGTTATAAATCAATATAACACAAACGGCAAATGTGGATTCGGAAAAAAGCTTAAAGCTCATGTCCATTCATTTCCAGAGCTATATAATGTCATGACATATTGATGATATTCAGAAATCGATAGAATCGTGAACCAATAGAAATGTTAACATCATTTGGCCTTAGGTTTCAGTGTAACATATACCGCCGTATAAACGTTTCTCTCTAAATATATGCGGATTTAAAGAAAAACAAGAGGGCCAGGATGGCCCTAGATCGCTCACCTATTAATCATATGCAATTAGTCTTCTGTATCTAGTCTGGCATGGGTATTTTTTAATTTGTCCCACTTTCTTCTATGAATGAGATTTTATAACAAGAGGGCCAGGATGGACCTAGATCACTCACCTCATAGTCATGAGCAATAAGTCTGCTGTGTCTAGTGGGGAGTATATGGATGGATATCAATCAGGCAACTTGTTTAAGCTTTTATTGATATTAACATTCTAACAAATTTGGTAAAGATCAGATAAAAAATGAAGTAGCTACAGATTTAACAAAGGAAAATACAATACAGCATTTTTCAATAACTCAAGGTCCATTACTCTGTCAATACTAACAAGATCTAGCTGGTTTTTGAACTTGTCCAAGAGTTCATTGATATACAGTGATTTGCCCAACTAGACATCATACTGATGCTTCCTGCCAAATTTCGTAGAAATCCAAGAAGCCATTTAGGAGGAGTAGCGCCGACAAGTAATTTAAAGTAAAAAATGTAAAAGGGCCATAACTCCGTCAAAAATCAGTGAACCGGAACAAAAGAGTGACATGCACAACTAGACATCTTACCGTTGATATCCAACAAGGCATTTAGGAGTAGTAGTGCCGACGAAATTTAAATGGCGTTTAAAAACAAGAGGTCAATGACCTTGAAGCTCTACTGATTGATTTTGCTAGGATCAATAAGACATCAAGAGCAACATTCCTGTGAAGTTTCATGAAAATCCGTCAAGTAGTTTCAGAGGAGTTGTCGCTACAAGTTTTCATGATATAACTCTATGTAAACAAAGATGGCCGCTGACAGCCATGTTTAACGTCGAATCAAAATAATGCTTGACTCTGATAACCGTCATGTCATGCTGATCATTTTACAAAAAGTCCCATATCAATATCACTTATAGTTTCAAGACGTAGTCGCTACAAACTTCTTTTTTAAAAATCTATTTTTAGCTGTGGCGGCCATCTTGAATTTCTGGCCGATCTGAAATTTTGCTAGGATCAATTAGACATTAAGAGCAACATTCCTGTAAAGTTTCATGAAAATCTGCCAAGTAGTTTCAAAGGAGTAGTCGCTACAAGTTTTTACTATATAACTCTATGTAAACAAAGATGGCCGCTGGCAGCCATGTTTAACGTTGAATCAAAACAATTTTTGACAAGGACCAACATCATGTCTTGCTGATCATTTTAGAAAAAGTCCCATATCAATATCACTTATAGTTTTCAAGAAGTAGTCGCTACAAACTGGTACTTTGAAATTTTATTTTTAGCCGTGGCGGCCATCTTGAATTTCCGGCCAACCTGAAATTTTGCTAGGATCAATTAGACATCAAGAGCAACATTCCTGTGAAGTTTCATGAAAATCCGTCAAGTAGTTTCAGAGGAGTAGTCGCTACAAGTTTTCATTATATAACTCTATGTAAACAAAGATGGCCGCTGGCAGCCATGTTTAACGTCGAATCATAACGATTTTCGACAAGGACCAACATCATGTCATGCTGATCATTTTAGAAAAGTCCCATATCAATATCACTTATAGTTTTCATGAAGTAGTCGCTACAAACTTGTTTTTTAAAAACCTATTTTTAGATCTGGCGGCCATCTTGGATTTTACATCAACATGAATTTTTGCTAGGATCAACTAGACTTCATGGGCAACATTTCTGTAAAGTTTCATGAAAATCCATTCAGTAGTTTCAGAGGAGTAGTCGCTACAAAAAAAAGTTTACGGACAGACGGACGGACGACGGACGCCGCACCACGGCATAAGCTCTGCTGATCTCTGATCAGTAGAGCTAAAAAACTGTGTAAGTTTGGTTAAGATTGCTCAAGAAATATGGTCTGTATTGTGTTAACATGTAAAACTGCCTTTCTTGCTAATTCAGGGGCCATAACTCTGGTGTTACCGACTAGGCTTAAAATTAATAGAGGCCGTTGTTTTAACATGGGTACTATTTCTGTAAAGTTTCAAAATTGTAAGTCTTATAGTTACAAGTTACAGTGAAGAAAATTTCTTAGGATTCAGTCATTGTCAGTTCAATGTGACCCTGATGACCTACCGAACCCAAAAGTAATAGGCTTCCTCTTCTGACCAAAGACAATGCACCTTGAAGTTAATTAAGTGTAGGTATTATACTCCTGGAGTTATCACTTGGAATATGTACTGGTGACCTTGACCTTTGACCTAGTGACCCCAAAAGTAACAGAGTTTCTCCTCTGACCAAATGCAGTGTACATATGAAGTTCATGAGTGAGTGTTGTGGTTTCACAGTTATTTGGCGGAATGTGTATTTTCATATGTCATGGTGACCTTAACATTTGGCCTACTGACCCCAAAAACAATAAGATTCTTTCTTTGCCAACGTCAATGCACATATGAAGTTTCATTAGTGGGGATGTTATGGTTATGATGTTATTGCGCAGAATGCATATTACCACATCAGGTCATAGCAACCTTGACCATTGACCTGCTAACCCCAAACACATTAGGGTTTCTCCACTCACCACGGGCAATATATGTATGAAGTTTTAAAAGTTTAGGTGTTTCAATTTTGAAGTAATAATAAGGAATGCATTTATTTTTTAGTTAAGATGATAGTGACCTTGACCTTCTGACACCAAACCTCCTCTCACCTTGGGTAATGGAGCTCTGAAGTTTTATGGGTGTAGGTGTAACTGTTTTGAAGTTATTATACAAAATTTATATTTCCATATAATGTGATTGTGACCTTGACCTTTGACCTACTGACACGAAAAGAAATAGGGCTCCTCCTCCTAGGGCAATGTACATATGAAGTTTTATGAGTGTAGGTATTACGGTTTTAAAGTTATTGTGCGGAATGCATATTTCCATATAAGGTCACTGTGACCTTGACATTTGACCTACTAGCCCCAAATACAACAGGGTTTCTCCTCTCACCTAGGGCAATGTACTTATGAAGTTTTATGAGTGTAAGTGTTATGATTTTGAAGTTATTGTGCGGAATGCATATTTCCATATTTCACTGTGACCTTGACCTTAGACTTACTGGCCCAAAAAACAATAGAGTTCCTCCTCTCACCTGGGGTAATGTAATTTTGAAGGTTCATGACTGTAGATTTATGGTTTTGAAGATATTGTGCGGAATGCACATTTCCATATAAGGTCACCGTGACCTTGACCTTTGACCTACTGGCCCCAAAAATGACAGGTTTCCTCTTCTCACCTAGGGCATGAGTGTAGGTGTTATGCTTTTGAAGTTATCATCAGGAATGTGTTTTTCTATATAAGGTCACGATGACCTTGACCTTTGACCTACTGACCCCAAAAACAATAGGGATCCTCCTCTCACCTTGGGCAATGCACCTATGAAGTTCCATGAGTTTAGGAGCAATAGTTTCGATGTTATCGCTCGCTTCATGCTCAGGAGAGCTAAAAGGCTCGTGTACATATTATGAGATCTAGTTAGAGAAAATACACTTACCAGTAGCCTGACTCGAGGTATAGTTTAGAAAATGACAAATCAAACTATTTATGAAGCATTAAAATTAGGGCCTCAATTTATCCAGTATTGTTTTGATTTTAAACTGGCTTGCATATAACTAACGAAGAACGTTTGAAAACTGTTCTTCGTTATTCTACCATAGGTTTAATTATATTTTTGGTAATCAGGTGATTGGCAAAAAACAATTTGCTTTGAAGTATTTAAGGTCGAGTTGTAGATCTCTGGAGAAATTAATATACCCCTGCTACCTATGGCTTGGGTTAAAGATAAATCAATGTATGGGATACCCGCTGCGATATTCTGATGTCGGTCTGCATACGCGACAGATTTCGGTGTGTATGCGACAGATGTTCATGTATTATTTTAACAAGGAAACACATGTCTCTTGTATTTATCCATAAATCTGTGTCATGATCTTACCTGTCTGTTCTACCAACACAACCAATAGAGTAGTTTGTCTGACCTGTCTGTTCTACCAACACAACCAATAGAGTAGTTTGTCTGACCTGTCTGTTCTACCAACACAACCAATAGAGTAGTTTGTCTGACCTGTCCGTTCTACCAACACAACCAATAGAGTAGTTTGTCTGACCTGTCCGTTCTACCAACACAACCAATAGAGTAGTTTGTCTGACCTGTCCATTCTACCAACACAGCACTAGAGTAGGTTGTCTGACCTGTCCGTTCTACCAACACAACCAACGTAATGGTTTGTCTTACCTGTCTGTTCTACCAACACAACCAATAGGGTAGTTTGTCTGACCTGTCCATTCTACCAACACAACCAATAGAGTAGTTTGTCTGACCTGTAAATTCTACCAACACAGCAATAGAGTAGGTTGTCTGACCTGTCTGTTCTACCAACAAACCAAAAGAGTAGTTTGTCTGACCTGTCCATTCTACTAACACAACCAATAGAGTAGTTTTCTGACCTGTCCATTCTACCAACACAGCAATAGAGTAGGTTGTCTGACGTGTCTGTTCTACCAACTCAGCAACATAATAGGTTGTCTGACCTATGTGATCTACCAACACAACCAATAGAGTAGTTTGTCCGACCTGTCCATTCTATCAACATAGCCAATAGAGTAGTTTGTCTGACCTGTCCATCTACCAACACAACCAATAGAGTAGTTTGTCTGACCTGTCCATTCTACCAATACAACCAATAGAGTAGTTTGTCTGACCTGTCCATTCTAACAACACAGCAATAGAGTAGGTTGTCTGACCTGTCTGTTCTACCAACAAACCAATAGAGTAGTTTGTCTGACCTGTCCATTCTACCGACACAACCAATAGAGTAGTTTGTCTGGCATGTCCATTCTACCAACACAGCAATAGAGTAGTTTGTCTGACCTGTCTGTTCTACCAACACAGCAATAGAGTAGGTTGTCTGACCTGTCTGTTCTACCAACAAACTAATAGAGTAATTTGTCTGACCTGTAAATTCTACCAACACAACCAATAGACTAATTTGTCTGACCTGTCCATTCTACCAACACAAGCAATACAGTAGGTTGTCTGACCTGTCTGTTCTACCAACACAACGAATAGAGTAGTTTGTCTTACCTGAACGTTCTACCAACACAACCAATAGAGTAGGTTGTCTGACATGTCTGTTATACCAACACTACCAATAGAGTAGTTGTTCTGACCTGTCCATTCTACCAACACGGCAATAGAATAGGTTGTCTTACCTGTGTGATCTACTAACACAACCAATAGAGTAGTTTGTCTTACCTGTCTGCTCTACCAACAGAACCAATGTAATTGTTTGTCTGACCTGTCCATTCTACCAACACAACCGATAGAGTAGTTTGTCTTACCTGTCCATTCTACCAACACAACCAATAGAGTAGTTTGTCTGACCTGTCCATTCTACCAACACAACCAATAGAGTAGTTTGTCTGACCTGTCAATTCTACTAACACAGCACTAGAGTAGGTTGTCTGACCTGTCTGTTCTACCAACAAACCAATAGAGTAGTTTGTCTGACCTGTCCATTCTACCAACACAACCAATAGAGTAATTTGTCTGACCTGTCCATTCTACCAACACAACCAATAGAGTAGTTTGTCTGGCATGTCCATTCTACCAACACAGCAATAGAGTAGTTTGTCTGACCTGTCTGTTCTACCAACACAGCAATAGAGTAGGTTGTCTGACCTGTCTGTTCTACCAACAAACTAATAGAGTAATTTGTCTGACCTGTCCATTCTATTAACACAACCAATAGAGTAGTTTGTCTGACCTGTAAATTCTACCAACACAACCAATAGACTAATTTGTCTGACCTGTCCATTCTACCAACACAAGCAATACAGTAGGTTGTCTGACCTGTCTGTTCTACCAACACAACGAATAGAGTAGTTTGTCTTACCTGAACGTTCTACCAACACAACCAATAGAGTAGGTTGTCTGACATGTCTGTTATACCAACACTACCAATAGAGTAGTTGTTCTGACCTGTCCATTCTACCAACACGGCAATAGAATAGGTTGTCTTACCTGTGTGATCTACTAACACAACCAATAGAGTAGTTTGTCTTACCTGTCTGCTCTACCAACAGAACCAATGTAATTGTTTGTCTGACCTGTCCATTCTACCAACACAACCGATAGAGTAGTTTGTCTTACCTGTCCATTCTACCAACACAACCAATAGAGTAGTTTGTCTGACCTGTCCATTCTACCAACACAACCAATAGAGTAGTTTGTCTGACCTGTCAATTCTACTAACACAGCACTAGAGTAGGTTGTCTGACCTGTCTGTTCTACCAACAAACCAATAGAGTAGTTTGTCTGACCTGTCCATTCTACCAACACAACCAATAGAGTAATTTGTCTGACCTGTCCATTCTAGCAACACAACCAATAGAGTAGTTTGTCTGACCTGTCCATTCTACCAACACAAGCAATAGAGTAGTTTGTCTGACCTGTCCGTTCTACCAACACAACCAACGTAATTGTTTGTCTTACCTGTCTGTTCTACCAACACAACCAATAGGGTAGTTTGTCTGACCTGTCCATTCTACCAACACAACCAATAGGGTAGTTTGTCTGACCTGTCCATTCTACCAACACAACCAATAGAGTAGTTTGTCTGACCTGTAAATTCTACCAACACAGCAATAGAGTAGGTTGTCTGACCTGTCTGTTCTACCAACAAACCAATAGAGTAGTTTGTCTGACCTGTCCATTCTACCAACACAACCAATAGAGTAGTTTGTCTGACCTGTCCATTCTACCAACACAGCAATAGAGTAGGTTGTCTGACCTGTCTGTTCTACCAACACAGCAACATAATAGGTTGTCTGACCTATGTGATCTACCAACACAAGCAATAGAGTAGTTTGTCTGACCTGTCTGTTCTACCAACACAGCAATAGAGTAGGTTGTCTGACCTGTCTGTTCTACCAACAAACCAATACAGTAGTTTGTCTGACCTGTCCATTCTACTAACACAACCACTAGAGTAGTTTGTCTGACCTGTCTGTTCTACCAACACAACCAATAGAGTAGTTTGTCTGACCTGTCCATTCTACCAACACAGCCAATAGAATAGGTGTCTTACCTGTCTATTCTACCAACACAACCAATAGAGTAGTTTGTCTGACCTGTCCATTCTACTAACACAACCAATAGAGTAGTTTGTCTGACCTGTCAATTCTACTAACACAACCAATAGAGTAGTTTGTCTGACCTGTCCATTCTACCAACACAGTCAATAGAATAGGTCGTCTTACCTGTCTATTCTACCAACACAACCAATAGAGTAGTTTGTCTGACCTGTCCATTCTACTAACACAGCCAATAGAGTAGTTTGTCTGACCTGTCCATTCTACCAACACAACCAATAGAATAGGTTGTCTTACCTGTCTATTCTACCAACACAGCCAATAATGTAGGTTGTCTAACATGTCTGTTCTACCAACAGAACCAATGTAATTGTTTGTCTGACCTGTCCATTCTACCAACACAACCGCTAGAGTAGTTTGTCTTACCTGTCTGTTCTACCAACACAATCAATAGAGTAGTTTGTCTGACCTGTCCATTCTACCAACACAGCCAATAATGTAGGTTGTCTAACATGTCTGTTCTACCAACAGAACCAATGTAATTGTTTGTCTGACCTGTCCATTCTACCAACACAACCGATAGAGTAGTTTGTCTTACCTGTCTGTTCTACCAACACAATCAATAGAGTAGTTTGTCGGACCTGTCCATTCTACCAACACAACCAATAGAGTAGTTAGTCTGACCTGTCCATTCTACCAACACAGCACTAGAGTAGGTTGTCTGACCTGTCTGTTCTACCAACAAACCAATAGAGTAGTTTGTCTGACCTGTCTATTCTACTAACACAACCAATAGAGTAGTTTGTCTGACCTGTCCATTCTACCAACACAACCAATAGAGTATTTTGTCTGACCTGTCCATTCTACCAACACAGCCAATAATGTAGGTTGTCTTACATGGCTGTTCTACCAACACAACCAATAGAGTATTTTGTCTGACCTGTCCATTCTACCAACACAACCAATAGAGTAGTTTGTCTGACCTGTCCATTCTACCAACACAGCCAATAATGTAGGTTGTCTTACATGGCTGTTCTACCAACACAACCAATAGAGTATTTTGTCTGACCTGTCCATTCTACCAACACAACCAATAGAGTAGTTTGTCTGACCTGTCCATTCTACTAACACAGCCAATAGAATTGAATTGAATTGGATTTTATAGTCGCACCAACAGCTAAGGTCATATGGCGGCTTTCCAGCTTCCATTGGTGGAGGAAGACCCCAGGTGCCCCTCCGGGCAATTTTCGTGCACGGGCGGGCACCTGGGTAGAACCACCGACGTTCCGCAAGCCAGCTGGATAGCTTCCTCACATAAAGATTCCTAGGCCCCTGAGGGATCGAAACCTACAGCGGTGAGGGGTAAGTGGTTTCAAGTCAGAGACGTTAACCACTCGGCCACGGACGCCCCACAGCCAATAGAACAGCCAATAGAGTAGTTTGTCTGACCTGTCCATTCTACTAACACAACCAATAGAGTAGTTTGTCTGACCTGTCCATTCTACCAACACAACCAATAGAGTAGTTTGTCTGACCTGTCCATTCTACCAACACAGCCAATAATGTAGGTTGTCTTACATGTCTGTTCTACCAACACAACCAATAGAGTATTTGTCTGACCTGTCCATTCTACCAACACAACCAATAGAGTAGTTAGTCTGACCTGTCCATTCTACCAACACAACCAATAGAGTAGTTTGTCTGACCTGTCTGTTCTACCAACACAACCAATATAGTAGGTTGTCTTACCTGTCTGTTCTACCAACACAACCAATACAGTAGTTTGTCTTACCTGTCTGTTCTACCAACACTACCAACAGAGTAGTTTGTCTCACCTGTCAATTGAATATCTTGAAAACTGGAGAAGTTCTCTCCAAAATATTGCATATGCTGAATATAGCAATTTTGACAAAGTGCAAGGGCAATAACTCTGCATGGAATTGAGTGAGCCACACCAAAATTGTGTCATACACATCTAAACTTCATGTTGATCATGTATACACAGTTTCAAATTCAATATCTTTAAAACTAGAAAAGTTCGCTCCACAATATTTCCTATGCTGAATATAGCAATTTTGACTAAGTGCAAGGGCAATAACTCTGCATGGAATTGAGCGAGCCACACCAAAATTGTGTCACGCACATCTAAACTTCATGTTGATCATGTATACAAAGTTTCAATTCAATATCTTGAAAAACTGTAAAAGAAGTTTGCTCGACAATATTGCATATGATGAATATAGCAATTTTGACTAAGTGCAAGGGCAATAACTCTGCATGGAATTGACTGAGCCACACCAAAGTTGTGTCACGCACATCTACACTTCATATTGATCAGGTATACAAAGTTTCAATTCTATATCTTGAAAACGGTAGCAGTAGTTCGTTCCACAAGATTCAACAGACCAACCGACACTGCCCGCCGCAGTGACTCCTATATATCCCTCTCAAACTTCGTTTGCAGAGTCGTTTGTCTTACCTTTCTGCTTGACCAACATGACCAATGAAGTTGTTTGTCTTACCTTTCTGCTCGACCAACACGACCAATACGATGAATGTAGTTCTGTTTTTCATCTGGTAATGTCACATTAATAACTGCAAATAGACACCAACATTTTACAAGGTACAGCAGAAGGTATATGCAAAACTAAAACAAGTGACTTTTCAACACATTGGCAAGGCTCTGCAGCAAAAGTGATTACACGTTTTTTTGAATGTTTTTTGTTATACTTCATTTAATTCAAATCTAAACCATTTTACAGATTGAGCTAATGAGGTGAACTCTCCCCCTTGGGGGAATTTTGCAGACCTTGTTTTGCTGAAAGCTCATTATGTAGGTAGTCTATTGCAATGTGTCTGCCATCTGAGAGTGAAACTGTTAATCTGTTACAGGGAAGGCCCAAACGCTTAGATGACAGATTTTTGTTTGAACTTTCAGAAAATCATACCTTACAAAATTCCCCCTGGAGGGAAGGGTATAGTCCCCCTGGAGGGAAGGGTATAGTCCCCCTGGAGGGAAGGGTATAGTCCCCCTGGAGGGAAGGGTATAGTCCCCCTGGAGGGAAGGGTATAGTCCCCCAATAGGGAAGGGTATAGTCTGTCTGGAGGGAAGGGTATAGTCCCCCTATAGGGAAGGGTATAGTCTGTCTGGAGGGAAGGGTATAGTCTGTCTGGAGGGAAGGGTATAGTCCCCCTATAGGGAAGGGTATAGTCTGTCTGGAGGGAAGGGTATAGTCTGTCTGGAGGGAAGGGTATAGTCTGTCTGGAGGGAAGGGTATAGTCTGTCTGGAGGGAAGGGTATAGTCCCCCTGGAGGGAAGGGTATATTCTGTCTGGAGGGAAGGGTATAGTCTGTCTGGAGGGAAGGGTATAGTCCCCCTGGAGGGAAGGGTATAGTCCCCCTGGAGGGAAGGGTATAGTCCCCCTGGAGGGAAGGGTATAGTCTGTCTGGAGGGAAGGGTATATTCTGTCTGGAGGGAAGGGTATAGTCCCCCTGGAGGGAAGGGTATAGTCCCCCTGGAGGGAAGGGTATAGTCCCCCTGGAGGGAAGGGTATAGTCCCCCTGGAGGGAAGGGTATAGTCCCCCAATAGGGAAGGGTATAGTCTGTCTGGAGGGAAGGGTATAGTCCCCCTATAGGGAAGGGTATAGTCTGTCTGGAGGGAAGGGTATAGTCTGTCTGGAGGGAAGGGTATAGTCCCCCTATAGGGAAGGGTATAGTCTGTCTGGAGGGAAGGGTATAGTCTGTCTGGAGGGAAGGGTATAGTCTGTCTGGAGGGAAGGGTATAGTCTGTCTGGAGGGAAGGGTATAGTCCCCCTGGAGGGAAGGGTATAGTCTGTCTGGAGGGAAGGGTATAGTCCCCCTGGAGGGAAGGGTATAGTCCCCCTGGAGGGAAGGGTATAGTCTGTCTGGAGGGAAGGGTATAGTCTGTCTGGAGGGAAGGGTATATTCCCCCTGGAGGGAAGGGTATAGTCCCCCTGGAGGGAAGGGTATAGTCCCCCTGGAGGGAAGGGTATAGTCCCCCTGGAGGGAAGGGTATAGTCCCCCTGGAGGGAAGGGTATAGTCTGTCTGGAGGGAAGGGTATAGTCCCCCTGGAGGGAAGGGTATAGTCCCCCTGGAGGGAAGGGTATAGTCTGTCTGGAGGGAAGGGTATAGTCCCCCTGGAGGGAAGGGTATAGTCCCCCTGGAGGGAAGGGTATAGTCCCCCTGGAGGGAAGGGTATAGTCTGTCTGGAGGGAAGGGTATATTCCCCCTATAGGGAAGGGTATAGTCTGTCTGGAGGGAAGGGTATATTCTGTCTGGAGGGAAGGGTATAGTCCCCCTGGAGGGAAGGGTATAGTCCCCCTGGAGGGAAGGGTATAGTCCCCCTGGAGGGAAGGGTATAGTCTGTCTGGAGGGAAGGGTATAGTCCCCCTGGAGGGAAGGGTATAGTCCCCCTGGAGGGAAGGGTATAGTCTGTCTGGAGGGAAGGGTATAGTCTGTCTGGAGGGAAGGGTATAGTCCCCCTGGAGGGAAGGGTATAGTCCCCCTGGAGGGAAGGGTATAGTCCCCCTGGAGGGAAGGGTATAGTCTGTCTGGAGGGAAGGGTATAGTCCCCCTGGAGGGAAGGGTATAGTCCCCCTGGAGGGAAGGGTATAGTCTGTCTGGAGGGAAGGGTATAGTCCCCCTGGAGGGAAGGGTATAGTCCCCCTGGAGGGAAGGGTATAGTCCCCCTGGAGGGAAGGGTATAGTCCCCCTGGAGGGAAGGGTATAGTCTGTCTGGAGGGAAGGGTATATTCCCCCTATAGGGAAGGGTATAGTCTGTCTGGAGGGAAGGGTATATTCTGTCTGGAGGGAAGGGTATAGTCCCCCTGGAGGGAAGGGTATAGTCCCCCTGGAGGGAAGGGTATAGTCCCCCAATAGGGAAGGGTATAGTCTGTCTGGAGGGAAGGGTATAGTCCCCCTATAGGGAAGGGTATAGTCTGTCTGGAGGGAAGGGTATAGTCTGTCTGGAGGGAAGGGTATAGTCCCCCTGGAGGGAAGGGTATAGTCCCCCTGGAGGGAAGGGTATAGTCCCCCTGGAGGGAAGGGTATAGTCTGTCTGGAGGGAAGGGTATAGTCTGTTAAAAGGACTATGAGTAATAGTCCTGCCCAAATGTTCAATACTGTGAAATCATTAATATTCGTGGGGGATTAATTTTCGTGCATTTCGTGGTTGATCCAAACCACGAAATCAAATCCCCCACGAATGTTTAATGTTCAGAAGTTTGAATAATGTGTACGAAAACTGACTTGATTAACTATTGAACCAGGTTGTATGTTGTCTGAAAAAAAGCTTTATTTATTTATTTATTAAATATTTATTTTGAAATAAAAAACAACAAGAGGTCAATGACCTTGAAGCTCTACTGATAGGTTTTGATAGGTAGATCAGAATTCCTGTGAAATTTCATGAAAATCTGTCAAGAAGTTTCAGAGGAGTTGTTACAGGTTTTTATATATAACTTTATGTAAACAAAGATGGCCCCTGGCAACCATGTTTTAATGTTGAATCAAAACAATTTTCAAAAAGGACCAACATCATGTCATGCTGATCATTTTAGAAAAGCCCCATATCAATATCGCTTACAGCTTTCAAGAAGTAGTTATTACAATTTTGTTTTTTAAAAATCTATTTTTAGCCATGGTGGCCATCTTGACTTTCCAGCAAACCTCAAATTTTGCTAGTGTCAATTAGACATCAAGAGCAACATTTCTATTAAGTTTCATGGAAATCTTTCAAGTAGTTTCAGAGGAGTAGTTGCTACAAGTTTTTACTAGATAACTCTATGTAAACAAAGATGGCCACCGGCAGCCATGTTAAATGACAATTCATAATGATTTTCGACAACGAACAACATCATGTCATGCTGATCATTTTAGAATAAGTTCCATATCAATATCACTTGTAGTTTTCAAGAAGTAGTCGTTACAAATTTGTTTTTTAAAAATCTATTTTTTTAGCCGTGGCAGCCATGTTGAATTTCTGGCCGACCTGAAATTTTGCTAGGATCAATTAAGACATCAAGAGCAACATTCCTCTGAATGAAATTTAAAGTAAAAATGTCAAAGGGTCATAACACCGTCAAAAATCAGCAAACTGGAACAAAAGTGCGAAAAAGGGCAACTAGACATCTTACTGATGCTTCCTTCCAAGTTTCGTCGAAATCAAACACGGCGTTAACAAAAAAAAAAAAAAAATAATAATAATTTAAACAAAAAAAATACAATTATAATAATATCTTTTCTTTTTAAAAAATCTGGTAAAGTTTGGTAAAGATCAGATGAAAACCAAGAGGTCAATGACCTTGAAGCTCTACTGATAGATTTTGATAGCTAGGTGAAGTGAAGTTTCATAAAAACTGTCAAGTAGTTTCAGAGGAGTAGTCGCTACAAGTTGAAGTTTTTACTATATAACTTTAGGTAAACAAAGATGGCCACTGGCAGCCATGTTTAATGTTGAATCAAAATAATTTTCGACAAGGATCAACATCTTGTCATGCTGATCATTTCAGAAAAAGTCCCATATCAATATCACTTACAGTTTTCAAGAAGTAGTCGCTACAAACTTGTTTTTAAAAATCTATGTTTAGCTGTGGTGGCCATCTTGAATTTCCAGCCGACCTGAAATTGTGCTAGGATCAACTAGACATCAAGAGCAACATTCCTGTGAAGTTTCATGAAAATCCGTCCAGTAGTTTCAGAGGAGTAGTCACTACACATTTTTACTATACAAACTCTTATGTAAACAAAGATGGCCACTGGCAGCCATGTTTAATGTCGAATCAAAATAATGTTTGACTAGGATCAACATCATGTCATGCTGATCATTTTAGAAAAAGTCCCATATCAATATCACTTATAGTTTTCAAGAAGTAGTCGCTACAAACTTATTTTTTAAATATCTATATTTAGCTGTGGCGGCCATCTTGAATTTCTGGCCGACCTGAAATTTTGCTACGATCAATTAGACATCAAGAGCGACATTCCTGTGAAGTTTCATGGACATCTGTCAAGTAGTTTCAGAGGAGTAGTCGCTACAAGTTTTTACTATATAACTCTATGTAAACAAAGATGGCCACTGGCAGCCATGTTTAACGTCGAATCAAAACGATTTTTGACAAGGACCAACATCATGTCATGCTGATCATTTTAGAAAAAGTCCCATATCAATATCACTTATAGTTTTCAAGGAGTAGTCGCTACAATCTTGTACTTTAAAAATCTATTTTTAGCTTTGGCGGCCATCTTGGATTTTGCATCAACATGAATTTTTGCTAGGATCAACTAGACTTCATGGGCAACATTTCTGTAAAGTTTCATGAATATCCATCCAGTAGTTTCAGAGGAGTAGTCGCTACAAGTTTTTACTATATAAATCTATGTAAACAAAGATGGCCACTAGCGGCCATGTTTAAAGTCGCATCGAAATAAATTTCGACAAGGATCAACATCATGTCATGCTGATCATTTTAGAAAACGTCCCATATCAATATCACTTACAGTTTTCAAGAAGTAGTCGCTACAAACTTGTTTTTAAAAATCTATGTTTAGCTGTGGTGGCCATCTTGAATTTCCAGCCGACCTGAAATTGTGCTAGGATCAACTAGACATCAAGAGCAACATTCCTGTGAAGTTTCATGAAAATCCGTCCAGTAGTTTCAGAGGAGTAGTCACTACACATTTTTACTATACAAACTCTTATGTAAACAAAGATGGCCACTGGCAGCCATGTTTAACGTCGAATCAAAATAATGTTTGACTAGGATCAACATCATGTCATGCTGATCATTTTAGAAAAAGTCCCATATCAATATCACTTATAGTTTTCAAGAAGTAGTCGCTACAAACTTATTTTTTAAAAATCTATTTTTAGCTGTGGCGGCCATCTTGAATTTCTGGCCGACCTGAAATTTTGCTACGATCAATTAGACATCAAGAGCGACATTCCTGTGAAGTTTCATGGACATCTGTCAAGTAGTTTCAGAGGAGTAGTCGCTACAAGTTTTTACTATATAACTCTATGTAAACAAAGATGGCCACTGGCAGCCATGTTTAACGTCGAATCAAAACGATTTTTGACAAGGACCAACATCATGTCATGCTGATCATTTTAGAAAAAGTCCCATATCAATATCACTTATAGTTTTCAAGGAGTAGTCGCTACAATCTTGTATTTTAAAAATCTATTTTTAGCTTTGGCGGCCATCTTGGATTTTGCATCAACATGAATTTTTGCTAGGATCAACTAGACTTCATGGGCAACATTTCTGTAAAGTTTCATGAATATCCATCCAGTAGTTTCAGAGGAGTAGTCGCTACAAGTTTTTACTATATAAATCTATGTAAACAAAGATGGCCGCTAGCGGCCATGTTTAAAGTCGCATCGAAATAAATTTCGACAAGGATCAACATCATGTCATGCTGATCATTTTAGAAAACGTCCCATATCAATATCACTTACAGTTTTCAAGAAGTAGTCGCTACAAATTTATTTATTTTAAATCTATTTTTAGCCGTGGCGGCCATCTTGAATTTCCGGCCAGCCTGAAATTTTTCTAGGATCAACTAGACATCAAGAGCAACATTCCTGTGAAGTTTCATGGACATCCATTAAGTAGTTTCAGAGGAGTAGTCGCTACAAGTTTTTACTATATAACTCTATGTAAACAAAGATGGCCGCTAGCGGCCATGTTTAAAGTCGCATCGAAATAAATTTCGACAAGGATCAACATCATGTCATGCTGATCATTTTAGAAAACGTCCCATATCAATATCACTTACAGTTTTCAAGAAGTAGTCGCTACAAATTTATTTATTTTAAATCTATTTTTAGCCGTGGCGGCCATCTTGAATTTCCGGCCAGCCTGAAATTTTTCTAGGATCAACTAGACATCAAGAGCAACATTCCTGTGAAGTTTCATGGACATCCATTAAGTAGTTTCAGAGGAGTAGTCACTACAAGTTTTTACTATATAACTCTATGTAAACAAAGATGGCCACTGGCAGCCATGTTTAAGGTCGAATCAAAATAATATTCGACTAGGATCAACATCATGTCATGCTGATCATTTTAGAAAAAGTCCCATATCAATATCACTTATAGTTTTCAAGAAGTAGTCGCTACAAACTTGTATTTTAAAAATCTATTTTTAGCTTTGGCGGCCATCTTGGATTTCGCATCAACATGAATTTTTGCTAGGATCAACTAGACTTCATGGGCAACATTTCTGTCAAGTTTCATGAATATCCATCTGGTAGTTTCAGAGAAGTAGTCGCTACAAATAAAAGTTTACGGACAGACAGACGGACGGACAGACGGACAGACAGACGGACGACGGACGCCGCACCACGGCATAAGCTCTGCTGATCTCTGATCAGTAGAGCTAATGAGGGCACTATCGTTATATAGCATTTTTAACAAAATCAAGGGCCATAACTCCGCTGTTACTGGTCCGATCTGGCTGGTTTTCGAACTAGTCCAAGCTTTTATATTTTGATATTAACAATCTGGTAAAGTTTGGTAAAGATTGGATGAAAAATGAAGGCTCTATCGTCTTAACGAGACAAAAGTTAACGACGGATGATGGACGGACGACGGATGGACGTCGGACAACTTGGCATCCTATAAGCTCTTCTGGCCTTAGGCCAGTAGAGCTAAAAACAAGAGGCCCAAGAGGGCCTGGACGAGGCCAAATTTGACCCCAGATTCACCATTTGAACAAACTTGGTAGAGGATCCAAAAGCTGATAATAAATAAAAAATATTAAACCTTTTATCTCTTGTATTTTCTGAGAAGAAGATTTTTGAAGTTCTTCCCTATATAACTCTATGTAAAACTGATCCAACAAGGGTCCCTAAGCTCCCAATACCAAGGTTTCTTATGAGAAAAAAAAAAAATTAAGACAAAAAAAACAAGAGCTGTCGGAGAACAGCGCAGCTTGACTATTCGTTTTTTCAGAGAATAATAAATTATATAGCTAGTACATACCATCAGAAAACAAGGCTAAAACAATTTGGGGTGGGGTTGGGAGTGCAACATAGCTATGTGTAAGAACTGACCAAAACAACACAGAAATATGTAAAAAAAATAAAAAGAAATAAAAAGAAAATCGAGTTTTCAGTCGGGAGGGGGGGTGGGGGTGGGGGAGAGGCGGGGGTGGGTGGTGTGGGGAGTGGGGTGATGAGGGCAACATATATGTGTAAGAAGCTATGTAAGAATTCACCAAAACAACACAAAAATATATAAAACAAGAAATATCACTGTAAGTGATAAATGCCCCCGAAGTGTCCTTTGACCTCTAAGTATGACCTTGACCTTGGAGCCATGGACCTGGATTTGTGCACGACATCTCATTTGGTTGTGGTGAGCACTTGTGCCAAGTTATTTGAAAATCCGTCCAGGCATGCAAAAGTTATTGACCGGGCACAATTTGACCTTTGAGCCTCTAAATGTGACCTTGACCTTAGGGCCACAGACCTGGATTTTGTGCGCGACACATCGTCTTGTTGTGGTGAGCACTTGTGCCAAGTTTTTTGAAAATCCGTCCATGAATGCCAGAGTTATTGACCGGACACAATTTGACTTTTGACCTCCAAGTGTGACCTTGATCTTGAAGACCTCGGTTTTGCGCGCGACACATCGTCTTGTTATGGTGATCACTTGTGCCAAGTAATTTAAAATCCCTGCAGGGGTTGTGACGTTACAGTCCGGACACGAAATTGCGTACCTGTTTTTGACCTATAAACTTCAAGTGTAATCTTGACCTTTGAGGTACGGATCTGGGTTTTGCGCGCGACACATCGCCTTGTTATGGTGATCACTTGTGCCAAGTCATTAAAAATCCCTGCAGGGGTTGTGACGTTACGGTCCGGACACGAAATTGCGTACCTGTTTTTTACCTATAAACTTCAAGTGTAATCTTGACCCTTTGAGGTACGGATCTGGGTTTTGCAGCGCGACACATCGCCTTGTTATGGTGATCACTTGTGCCAAGTCATTAAAAATCCCTGCAGAGGGTTGTGACGTTACGGTCCGGACACGAAATTGCGTACCTTTTTTTTACCTATGAACTTCAAATGTAATATTGCTCTTTGAGGTACAGAAACTGGATTTGCGCGCGACACATCATCTTGTTATGGTGATCACTTGTGCCAAGTTATTTAAAAATCCCTGCAGGGGTTGTGAAGTTACAGTCCGGACACAAACTTCGGGAATGACGGACGGAATACGGACAGACGGACAATTGACAAAAGCAACACAGAATATGAGTTTCAAGTAAGGAGGATGGGGGTGGGGGGTGGGTGCATATATGTGTAAGTATTGACTAAAACTACACAGAAATATGTAAAAAAAAAAAAATAGAGTTAGAGTTGCCAGTGGGGTGGGGAGGTGGGGCAAGATATATGTGTAAGAATTGACTAAAACAACACAAAAATATGTAAAAAAAAATAAAGGGTTTATGGAGGGTTGGGGGTGGGGAGTGGGGGGCGGTGGGGAGGCGGGAGCCCAGGCCCAATATGGGTGAAGTATGAATAAGATGCAAAATGCTATAAGAAATCCCAAACCAAAATTATAGATATATACATGCTTACATGCAAACCTAGATCTGCCTTTATTGCACATTTTATGGGCCATCACAATATTGGGTTCCATGGGAGCCCAGAATTTGCAGAAGACAAAAATACTTATCCAACCCTTTACAACATACTATAAGGAAACACATTCCAAAATTTAGTTCAGCTAGGACAAAAAATGTAAGAGATATAGACCTGTAAACACAGCTTACACGCAAAATTTGATGTGAAACAGACATATTTTAAAGGGCTATCAGAATTTGGGTTCCATGGGAGCCCAGGTGTTACAGAAACCAAAATTACTTAAGCAGCCCTTACGATAATGCTATAAGGAAGCTAATGGGCAAATTTGGTTGTGCTAGGGTAAGAATTGTAAGAGATATAGACTTGTAAAAACACCGACGCCGACGCCGACCCCGGGGTGATTACATATGCTCTCTTATTCTCGAATAGTCGAGCTAAAAATGATAAAATGAACATGAATTTGGGGGGATTCTACCCCTCTGCCTATCCCTCCAAAGAGATCTGCAGTGGCCCTATTCTTTGCCCCGTTTGGTCACGGGGCCCCGCGAACCACACGGGAGGATGAAAAATGAAGGGCCTATCGTCTTCACAAGGCAAAATATAGCATTTTTATTTAAATCAAGGGCCATAAATCCGCAGTTTCTGGTCTGATCTGGCTGGTTTTTGTTCTTCTACCCGAGATTTCACCAATATTAACAATCTGGTAAAGTTTGGTAAAATATCGGATGAAAATAAAGGCCCTGTCGTCTTAAACGAGGCAAAATATAGGCATTTTTAACTAAATCAAGGTCCATAACTCCGCAGTTACTGGTCCGATCTGGCTGGTTTTCGAACTTGTCTGAGCTTTCACCAATGTTAAACAATCGGTAAAGTTTGATAAGATGGGATGAAGAATGAATGTCCTATCGTCCTAACGAGGCAAAATATAGCATTTTTAACTAAATCAAGGGCCATAACTCCGCTGTTATGGTCCGATCTGGCTGGTTTTCGAACTTGTCCGAGCTTTCATTGATAAAAACAATCTGTTAAAGTTTGGTAAAGATCGGATGACAAATGAAGGCCCTATCATCTTAACGAGCAAAAAGGTAACGGACGACGACGACGGGACGACGGACAACTCACCATCCCATAAGTGCCAGTAGAGCTAAAATTTACTAATAATAATACAAAATTAAAACAAAACAAAAAACAACGAAAAAAACAACAAAAATTAAACAAAACATTTAAAACAAAAGGAAATGCAATAATAATAAAAACATTGTTTTTAAAAATCTGGTAAAGTTATGTAAAGATCTGATGAAAAATGAAGGCCCCTATCGTATCAAGGCAAATATAGCATTTTTAACAAATCAAGGCCATAACTCCACTGTAACTGATCTGATCTGGCTCGTTTTCAAACTTGTCCGAGCTATCATTGATATTAACAATCTGGTAAAGTTTGGTTAAAGATCAATTGAAAAATGAAGGCCCTACTCATCTTACCGAGACAAAA
>JAWPHD010015472.1:0-55170 GCA_037043455.1 Cyrtodaria siliqua | reverse complement strand
GGTGTGGCGTCCGTCCGTCTGTCTGTCCGTAAACTTTTTTTTGTAGCGACTACTTCTCTGAAACTACTGAAAGGATTTTCATGAAACTTTACAGAAATGTTGCCAATGAAGTCTAGTTGATCCTAGCAAAAATTCATGTTGATGTGAAATCCAAGAAGGCCACCAAATCTAAAAATAGGTTTTTAAAAAACAAGTTTGTAGCGACTACTTCTTGAAAACTATAAGTGATATTGATATGGGACTTTTTCTAAAATGATCAGCATGACATGATGTTGGTCCTTGTAGAAAATCGCTTTGATTCGACATCAAACATGGCTGCATCTTTGTTTACATAGAGTTATATAATGAAAACTTGTAGCGACTACTCCTCTGAAACTACTTGACGGATTTTCATGAAACTTCACAGGAATGTTGCTCTTGATGTCTAATTGATCCTAGCAAAATTTCAGGTCGGCCAGAAATTCAAGATGGCCACCACGGCTAAAAATAGATTTTCAAAATACAAGTTGTAGCGACTACTTCTTGAAAACTATAAGTGATATTGATATGGGATCTTTTCTAAAATGATCAGCATGACATGATGTTGGTCCTTGTCAAAAATCGTTTTGATTCGACATTAAACATGGCTGCCAGCGGCCATCTTTGTTTACATAGAGTTATATAGTAAAAACTTGTAGCGACTACTCCGTCGAAACTACTTGGCAGATTTTCATGAAACTTTGCAAGAATTATGCTCTTAGTGTCTAATTGATCCTAGCAAAATTTCAGATTGGCCAGAAATTCAAGATGGCCGCCACAGCTAAAAATAGATTTTTAAAAAATAAGTTTGTAGCGACTACTTCTTGAAAACTGTAAGTGATATTGATATGGGACTTTTTCTAAAATGATCAGCATGACATGGTGGTTATCAAAGTCGAACATTATTCTGATTCGACGTTGAACATGGCTGCCAGTGGCCATCTTTGTACATAGAGTTATATAATGAAAACTTGTAGCTATTACATCTCTGAAACTACTTGACGGATTTTCATGAAACTTCACAGGAATGTTGCTCTTGATGTCTAATTGATCCTAGCAAAATGTCAGGTCGGCCGGAAATTCAAGATGGCCACCACGTCTAAAAATAAATTTTCAAAATACAAGTTGTAGCGACTACTTCTTGAAAACTATAAGTGATATTGATATGGGACTTTTTCTAAAATGATCAGCATGACATGATGGTCATCCGAGTCGAACATTATTTTGATTTGACGTTAAACATGGCTGCCAGTGGCCATCTTTGTTTACATAGAGTTATATAATGAAAACTTGTAGCGACTACTCCTCTGAAACTACTTGACGGATTTTCATGAAACTTCACAGGAATGTTGCTCTTGATGTCTAATTGATCCTAGCAAAATGTCAGGTCGGCCATAATTTCAAGATGGCCGATATGGCTAAAAATAGAAATTCAAATATAAATATTTACGAAAATGTCCAATGATTGAAATATTCAAAAAAAATAAAATACCGTGATATTAGAGAACCCGCGATATTAGGACAAAGTAGGGTATTATTAATTTTGAAAGTTTGTTTCACTGTTGGAATTCTTCTTTGGCTGTAAAGGGATTTCATAGCAATACACAATCAGATCATAACTTTAAAGCCATATATCACATTTAGGTCACAGAGGATCTGAGCGTTGATTGGAGTTGTTTGGAATCGTTACACCTCCCCCTACATTTATCGTGAAATTTCTTATGTGAGATCCATCTCACTGGGCATGAATGACTGTATGAATTTGTGGTTTCACACGATCAGTTATGTCAAGCTATGAGAGTTATAAGCTCCCCTTAATAAATTTAAAAAAAGAAGGGAAAATCCACTATATATAATTGCTGTTATTATTAATAATTATATAAACTTTATGTTTTCACATACACGCAGCACACATTTTCTCGTTAGGTAGCTGTAGTAGACGGAGTTTGTGTTCCGGTAGGGCAAGATAGAGTTGATCATGACCTATTTTTTATCGTTACAGTGAGTCTGACTTAGAAGGTAAACGCCATGGTATGGGTGGATGGATGAGTATTATCAGATGGCTGGAGACAGTTCAATAATCATGCCATGTTTTATCATTACAGTAAAAGCAGATAGCCATGTAATCGTGGGCGAGTGTTCTCGGGGTGAGAGGGTGGGGACTGGAGATAGTTTAATGTTGTGTCATTACAATGAAGGCAGGTAGCCGTGACAATCGTGGGCGAGTGTTCTTGGTTAGCTGGTGATAGACCAATAATCATGTCATATTTTATCATTACAGTGAAGGCAGGTAGCCGTGGTAAACGTGGTCGAGTGTTCTTGGTTAGCTGGTGATAGACCAATAATCATGTCATATTTTATCATTACAGTGAAGGCAGGTAGCCGTGGTAAACGTGGGCGAGTATTCTCGGAGGGCTGGATAGAGTTCAATAATAAGAAAGTTGCCAAGCAGGTTGCAACAACTCTCAATAACACGGCAGTTGGAGGTAATGCAGTCTACTTGTTGTGTTTTGTTATACCCCCGCTTCTTGTTCATGAAATAGAACCGCAGTGCTTTGGCAATTATTTCTGTTTTGTTTAAAGCCACGACTCACTAAATAATTCTATATATTAATTAAATTTCTTCCCACAATGTTCTTACAGTCAACAAAAATATATATTGATATTTTCTCTAATAAATTGTTTGATTTTATTGTCGAGCTCGTTTACAGATATCAATTTACCGATCACAATGCCGTCGGGTGTAGGTGTGATAGTCTGCGCATACGATTTTGATTTCTTAATATCTTCGTCATTACTTGCGGAATTTTCACCAAACTCCACCAGAATGTTATATAGATCCAACATCACATACACATTTTCGGGTTGCTGTGATCTACTTTGGCTGAAATATAGATTACATCCAGTCTCCTCTACGACATGCTTATCTTGCTTCTTTCTCGCAGGATTTTCACCAAACTCCACCAGAATGTTCCTTATATGCTTCTAACATGATGTGCAAAATTTGGGTCGCTGTGACCTTGTTTCGAAGAAATTATATGTCAGATCCGATCTCTGCTACGATATACGATTCTTAATTCTTTCTTGCAGGATGTTCAACAAAATGCACCAGAATGTTCGTTATATGCATCTAAAATCATTTGCAGAATTTCTGATCGCTGTGACCTACATTCGACAAAATATAGGTGACATACAGTCTCTGCTGCAATATGCATATCTTGCTTCTTTCTCGCAGGATTTTCAAACTTCATCACAGTGTTCATTATTAGCTCTACTGATCAGAGATCAGCAGAGCTTATGCCGTGGTGCGGCGTCCGTCCGTCTGTCCGTCTGTCCGTCCGTCTGTCCGTCCGTCCATTTACTTTTATTTGTAGCGACTACTCCTCTGAAACTACTGGATGGATATTCATAAAACTTTACAGAAATGTTGCCCATGAAGTCTAGTTGATCCTAGCAAAAATTCATGTTGATGTGAAATCCAAGATGGCCGCCAAAGCTAAAAATAGATTTTTTAAATTCAAGTTTGTAGCGACTACTTCTTGAAAACTATAAGTGATATTGATATGGGACTTTTTCTAAAATGATCAGCATGACATGATGTTGGTCCTTATCAAAAATCGTTTTGATTCGACGTTAAACGTGGCTGCCAGCGGCCATCTTTGTTTACATAGAGTTATATAGTAAAAACTTGTAGCGACTACTCCTCTGAAACTACTTGGCCAATTTTCATGAAACTTTACAGGAATGTTGCTCTTAATGTCTTATTGATCCTAGCAAAATTTCAGATAGGCCAGAAATTCAAGATGGCTGCCACAGTTAAAAATAGATTTTTAAAAAATAAGTTTGTAGCGACTACTTCTTGAAAACTATAAGTGATATTGATATGGGACTTTTTCTAAAATGATCAGCATGACATGATGGTTATCCGAGTCGAACATTATTTTGATTCGACATTAAACATGGCTGCCAGTGGCCATCTTTGTTTACATAGAGTTATATAATGAAAACTTGTAGCGACTACTCCTCTGAAACTACTTGACGGATTTTCATGAAACTTCACAGAAATGTTGCTCTTAATGTCTAATTGATCCTAGCAAAATTTCAGGTCGGCCGGAAATTCAAGATGGCCGCCATGGCTAAAAATAGATTTTCAAAATACAAGTTTGTAGCGACTACTTCTTGAAAACTATAAGTGATATTGATATGGGACTTTTTCTAAAATGATCAGCATGACATGATGGTTATCCGAGTCGAACATTATTTTGATTCGACATTAAACATGGCTGCCAGTGGCCATCTTTGTTTACATAGAGTTATATAATGAAAACTTGTAGCGACTACTCCTCTGAAACTACTTGACGGATTTTCATGAAACTTCACAGAAATGTTGCTCTTGATGTCTAATTGATCCTAGCAAAATTTCAGGTCGGCCGGAAATTCAAGATGGCCGCCATGGCTAAAAATAGATTTTCAAAATGCAAGTTTGTAGCGACTACTTCTTGAAAACTATAAGTGATATTGATATGGGACTTTTTCTAAAATGATCAGCATTACATGATGTTGGTCCTTGTCAAAAATCATTTTGATTAGATGTTAAACATGGCTGTCAGCGGCCGTCTTTGTTTACATAGAATTATATAATGAAAACTTGTAGCGACTACTCCTCTGAAACTACTTGACGGATTTTCATGAACTTCACAGGAATGTTGCTCTTGATGTCTAATTGATCCTAGCAAAATATCAGGTCGGCCGGAAATTCAAGATGGCCACCATGGCTAAAAATAGATTTTCAAAATACAAGTTTGTGGCGACTACTTCTTGAAAACTATAAGTGATATTGATATGTGACTTTTTCTAAAATGATCAGCATGACATGATGTTGATCCTTGTCGAAAATCGTTTTGATTCGACGTTAAACATGGCTGCCAGCGGCCATCTTTGTTTACATAGAGTTATATAGTAAAAACTTGTAGCGACTACTCCTCTGAAACTACTTGGCGGATTGTCATAAAACGTTACAGGAATGTTGCTCTTGATGTCTAATTGATCCTAGAAAAATTTCAGGTCGGCCGGAAATTAAAGATGGCCGTCACAGCTAAAAATAGATTTTTAAAAAATAAGTTTGTAGCGACTACTTCTTGAAAACTATAAGTGATATTGATATGGGACTTTTTCTAAAATGATCAGCTTGACATGATGTAGATCCTTGTGGAAAATTATTTTGATTCGACGTTAAACATGGCTGCCAGTGGCCATCTTTGGTTACATAGAGTTATATAGTAAAAACTTGTAGCGACTACTCCTCTGAAACTACTTGACGGATGTTCATGAAACTTCACAGGAATGTTGCTCTTGATGTCTAGTTGATCCTAGAAAAATTTTAGGTCGGCCAGAAATTCAAGATGGTCGCCACAGTTAAAAATAGATTTTTAAAAAATAAGTTTGTAGCGACTACTTCTTGAAAACTATAAGAGATATTGATATGGGACTTTTTCTAAAATGATCAGCATGACATGATGGTTATCCGAGTCGAACATTATTTTGATTCAATGTTAAACATGGCTGTCAGTGGCCATCTTTGTTTACATAGAGTTATATAATGAAAACTTGTAGCGACTACTCCTCTGAAACTACTTGACGGATTTTCATGAAACTTCACAGGAATGTTGCTCTTGATGTCTAATTGATCCTAGCAAAATTTCATGTCGGCCGGAAATTCAAGATGGCCACCACAGCTAAAAATAGATTTTCAAAAAAACAGTTTGTAGCGACTACTTCCTGAAATCAAAATCGATCAGTAGAGCTTCAAGGTCATTGACCTCTTGTATACATTTAACGTCATGTGAAAAATTTTGGGTCGCTGTGACCTACTTTCGACAAAACATAGGTCACACCCACCCCCCCAATGTTAATGACAATCTTGATTCGCAGTTCCTGTTAGTTTTTCTATATAACTTGCATATAAGAATAGTTCAGTGCAAATTGTTTTTGCATGTTACTAATTTGATTATATTGCACCACTATTATAGTTAAACCTATGGTATAAGGCCAAACAAACAAATAGGTATGGTTCAGGTAACACCGGCAAAAAAAAATAGGGTAGGTAGGTAGGCTTTTTGTTTTTTCTCTCAATAATGAATTCAATTCTGATAATGAATTTTAATATGTTAATTACTATACCTTGAGTTCGATTTTTTTGCATTATCATTTATTTTTATTTATTTTTAATTTAAAAAGTTTTAGGGTCGGCCCCTTAATATAGGGTCGGTCCGATTACCTGAACCACACCTATTTTTCTATTTGGCCTAATAACATGTGGTATAATAACAAAAAATTGAAAATTCAAACTTTTATTTAATAAAAAATCAGGTTTAGTCAAAACTATACTGAATTAATAAATGGAGATGCCAGTTTTATTGCATGAGAAAAAAATCAAGATTGCTGTGTGTCTATATTTATAGATGTACTAGTTGCCATTATGACAAATTAAATAATTAAGAATTAATATTGTAGGTAAGAAGAAGACAAAGTGGAGGGAGGAGTTATGGAACATAAAATACCTGCACAGATTTAAATGGGCACATTTGAATGAAAGGCTCGCCTACGAAAAGGCCGTGCACTCTCAGCGAATGAGGACCGAAATCTCTCAGGCGAAACGAGAGGCTAGCTTCTATATAGAAAACGCAGAGCAAAGTGAAAGACAGAAAAGACTTAGCAAGAAACTGAAAAATAGGAAAGCTGAAGGTACTGAAAATGAAACAAAAAATGGAGAAGGTGAAAAATTAAATGATGAAAAAGTGTATGAATTCAGATTAAAAGAGACAGACGCTGAAATAGTGCATAAACAAAAACTAAAAAGGTTGGATTGGAAAAGTGACACTGATAACAGTTCAAAGAAGCAAAAGACGGAAGAAAAAGAGAAAACTTCGAGGAAATCGTTTTTGACCAAGATATTTTCAGGCGGTTTAGATGCAGAAAGTGATGATAATGATTGAACTCAGTCTGGATTGAAGACTGGAAATGGAATCATCGTTGATCGACTGTCTGCGTACATGTTGATTGTATCATGGCAGCGAGACTGTTAAGGATGTTGGCAGTTAAAAGATATATTAAAACGATTTTTTTATAACTGATATTTAAAGCATCTTTGTTTTCATTTAGATATAAAATTATCAAAAAAAGGATAGGTCATCACACTTTTTTTGTCTCGCCTTTTCGAAGAAAAAAAGAGACATAGGTGTTGCTTTTCCGGCTGCGGCGTCAACATTCAAGTTTTGCGTTTAGGTCATTTTCTCACAAACTGTATACACTAGACCTTTCAAACTTTGCTTATAGTTGTATCTTGGGTGGTACATCGCAACGTGACAAAGCAAATGTGGAAGTGACCTTGACCCTCCAAGCAAAGGGCAGATAACTTAATAATTTTTAGGTTCAACTTTTGAGTTTAGGTTATTTTCTAACAAACAGTACGCACAAGACCTTTCGAACTTTGCTTATGGATGTATCTTGAGTGGTATATCGCAACGTGACAAAGCAAATGTGGAAGTGACCTTGACCCTCCAAGCAAAGGGCAGATAACTTAATAATTTTACCTTCAACTTTTGCGTTGAGGTCAATTTCGCGCAAACTATGCACTAAACCTTTCATACTTTGTTTATAGTTGTATCTTAGGTGCAGTGTATTAGGCAGAAATTCAAGAACTGGGTGTGCAAATATGCAAACAGGGTGTGCAAAATAAGTTGCTAACACGCATTACGCGTCAATTCGCGACAAGTGGGTGTCTCTGGGTTAATATATTTTTGCAGATAAAGGTGAAAAAAATACATTTTAGGTCATATTTCTTCTATGAATGTATACAAAACATAACAATATTGAGAAAGTAAAAGTTTGGAAGTGTTGTTGAGCAAAAAATAATTTATTTTTTTTTACCCCACCCACTCATTCAAATATTGGCCGCGATTTTTCAAAAACGGCCGTGCAAAAGACGGCTGCACGGTTGGCTGGCTAATACACTGCTTAGGTGGTACATCCCAACGTGACGAAGCATATGTGGATGTGACCTTGAATCTCCAAGCAAAGGGCAGATAACCTTATAATTTTTACCTTCAACTTTGGCATTTAGGTCACTTTTTCACAAACTGTATGCACTAAGATCTTTCAAACTTTGCTTGAGTGGTACATTGCAACGTAACAAAGCAGATTTGGATGTGACCTTCACCATCCAAGCAAAGGGCAGATAACTTTAATTGTTTCATTTACATCACTTTCTCATGAACTATAATTATACATTAGATGTTTTAAACCTAATTTGTAGCTTAATCTTTGGAAGAAAAAATATTCTATTTTGACATAGTTGTGTCTTGGGTAGTGCATCTTTTTGGACGCATTAATTTCATCTATGGCCTTGACCTACATTTTGAAGCCGATGATTTTTAGCTCTACTGGCCAAGGGCCTTCATTTTTCATCTGATCTTTACCACACTATAACAGATTGTTAATATTAGTGAAAGCTCGGACAAGTTCAAAAGCTCGGACAAGTTCGAAAACCAGCCAGATCAGACCAGTAACAGTGGAGTTATGATCCTTGATTTAGTTAAAAATGCTATATTTTGCCTCATTAATACGATAGGATTTTCATTTTTCATTTGATCTTTACCAAACTTTATCAGGTGTTTTGCCATCTTTTTTTTATTATTAGTATATTTTATTTTGTTTAATTTTTTTTTAAATATATGTTGTTGTTTTTTTGGTTTATTATTTTTTTTATTGTTTTATTATTTGTCTTAAGTATTAGATTTTTTTGTTTGATTTTTATCATTAATATTTTTAAAAAAAAAAAAATTAAATTTTTTTTTTCCATATTGTTTTACTTTATTATAACTTTTTTATTTTTTTTTTTTTTTTTTTTTTTTTTTTTTTTTTGGCTCAATGCCGTGCTAGCAGTAAGCATTATTTTGATTTCTAGTTGTGCCTATTGCGTTTTTTTCCGTTTTGTTGAGTTTTGATGCAGTTACGGCCCCTTAACATTTTTACTTTTAAATTTACTACTAAACGCCTTTTTGGATTTAGATAAAACTTGGCAGGAAGAATCGCTAAGATGTCTAGTTGTGCATGTCACGCTTTTGTTCCAGTTCGCTGATTTATGATGGAGTTATGGCCCTTTGACATTTTACTTTAAATTTCTTGTCGACGCTACTCCTCCTAAACGGCTTGTTGGATTTATACAAAATTTGGCAGGAAGCCTCAGTATGATGTCTAGTTGTGCAAAGCGCTATATCAATGAAATCTTGTAAAAGTTTGAAAAACAGCTAGATCTTGTTAATAACGACAGAGTTATGGCCCTTGATTTGTTGAAAAATGCTATATAGTATTTTCCTCTGTTAAATCTGTAGTTACTTCATTTTTTATCTGATCTTTACCATATTTGTTTAGTTTGTTAATATACTCCCGCCCCCCAAGACCCCCCAGACCCCCCTCTTCCCCCACTTTACCATATTTGTTTAGTTTGTTAATTTTTATGAAATTTCATTCATAGAAGAAAGTGGGACAAATTAAAAAATACCCGTGCCATACTAGACACAGCAGACTTATTGCCCATGATTACCAGGTGAGCGATCTAAGGCCATCCTATCCCTGTTGTTTTTGCAATGTTTTAAAAGAAGTACTGATGGGAATTTTATCATATATGATATAAGAGCAGTTTTAGCAAGTAGAGCGTCCACAGGCTCTCTTGGGCCTCTTGTTTTTAATAAAATTGCATTTTGTTTTTAAGCAAATGCACTGTCATCTCAGCTGACTGCAATCTCCATTGTTTTTAGTTACTAAAATGTTTACAAACTTTCATTTAAGCATCATTGACCTTTTTATTTTTAAGTCCAGCTCCCGTTAGGCGAGACGTAAATCCGCAGATTTCTTGTTTTTTCACTAGACATCTTTGAAGAAGACAGATATTTCTAACTCCAAAATTTCACTAAAAAGAGGAAACATAGAGTCATTGAACAGTTTCACAATTTTTTTTCATAACATTACATTTATTGAAAAACAACCATTAATGTTTGATTACATATAAATATATCTTCCAAAACCTGCACAAACAATTGTAATCCTCATTCGTCTTTTTACTTTAAAAAGTAAACATGGATGGATCCATTTTTACCTCTACTGATCAAAGATCAGCAGAGCTTATGCCGTGGTGCAGTGTCCGTCGTCCGTCCGCCTGTCCATCCGTAAACCTTTATTGTAGCTACTACTCCTCTGAAAATACTTGATGGATTTTCAGGAAACTTTGCAGAAATGTTACCCATGAAGTCTAGTTGATCCTAGCAAAAATTCATGTTGATGTGAAATCCAAGATGGCCACCAAAGCTAAAAATAGATTTTTAAAAAAGTTTGTAGCGACTACTTCTTGAAAACTATAAGTGATATTGATATGGGACTTTTTTCGAAAATGATCAGCATGACACGATGTTGGTCCTTGTCGAAAATCTTTTTGGTTCGACATTAAACACTGCTGCCAGCGGCCACCTTTGTTTAAATAGAGTTATATTGTAAACACTTTTAGCGACTACTCCTCTGAAACTGCTCGAAGGATTTTCATGAAACTTCACAGGAATATTGCTCTTGGTGTCTAGTTGATCCTAGCAAAATTTCAGGTTGGCCAGAAATTCAAGATGGCCGCCACGGCTAAAAATAGGTTTTTAAAAGACAAGTTTGTAGCGACTATTTCTTGAAAACTGTAAGTGATATTGATATGGGACTTTTTCTAAAATGATCAGCATGACATGATTTTGATCCTTGTCAAAAATCATTTTGATTTGACATTAAGCATGGCTGCCAGCGGCCATCTTTGTTTACTTAGCGTTATATAGTAAATACTTGTAGCGACTACTCCTCTGAAACTACTTGAAGGCTTTTCATGAAACTTAACAGATATGTTGCTCTTGATGTGTAGTCGATCCTAACAAAATTTCAGCTCGGCCGGAAATTCAAGATGGCCGCCATGGCTAAAAATAGATTTTTAAAAAACAAATTTGTAACGACTACTTCTTGAAAACTATAATTGATATTGATATGGGACTTTTTCTAAAATGATCAGCATGAAATGATGTTGGTCCTTATTGAAAATTATTTTGTTTCAAATCGACATTAAACATGGTTGCCAGCGACCATATTTGTTTACATAGAGTTATATATAAAAACGTGTAACGACTACTCTGAAACTACTTGACAGATTTTTATGAAACTTCACAAGAATGCTGATCTAGCTTTCAGAACCTGCCATTAGAGCTTCAAGGTCATTGACCTCTTGTTTCAAAACAAGTAAAAAAATATATAGGTCATCAGGCTTCTAAAGATTTTTTATAAAAAAATCTTTAAATTACACACATTTTGTTATTTTGACATTTTCACCGTAAAATACTGTACAGACAATTTTGACATAGAGATCGAATATAAACTCAGTATCTACTTTTATATAATTTATGTATTCCACTATAGAAAAACAAAAGTCTTATTTTTGTTATAGCAAAAGGATAAATTTACGGGTACTCAGCTACTCAATGGCCCGACCCATTTGCATACTTTGTAAAAAAAAAAGCAATAAAATATGTTTAAACCATTTGTACTTATATGTTATAGGTCCGTGGCGTTCCTACTGTTAGTATGTTGGGTGTAAACATGTGTAGAAGCATCCTCTGTTACCCTAAAAACTTACATTGTTACAATATACTTAATTGAATAAATTAAATATTTAGTCATTGAGTTGATGTGTAACTATTTTAGCATCGTCCGTTTCAATAGTGCAATGATACTTACGGCTGTTAATATGTAATAAATGGATGTTACTCTTATTGTTTCACCACTTTGTCTATGGCTTGACAGTTACAGCTGTATAATGGTAATTTTGATAGTTTATCTGTATGTACTTGAACTTTATCCAGGCGCGTAGCTGGGTTTACTACTCACCTACGCATGTGCGTACAATTATTTGTCAAATGTTCATAAAAATCGAAAAAAATCAAAAAACGCAATAAAAACTAAAGGGGTGGAAGGGGTAAGTTGTTTCAATGTGTATTAAAATAGCAGTCAAAATAAGCTTACAATTGCTATGAAATATACGCCAAAACTCACCTATGACTGTCTGGCAAAAAAAATAATCAAGGGGGAGCATGCCCCCGGACCCCACTAGCAGAGGTGCATAACACAAATTTGGGCCCAGCTACGCGCCTGTTATCTATATACTTAAACAAATTCCTACGTACCCATTTGTATAAGTGCTATAGTTTATAAATTATTGCAATAAGAGCAGACGATTTATTTCGTTTTGTGATACTTTTTCTCCAGAAAAACAAAAGTGTAAGTTTATCTAGAAATACACAAAACATAACTTAGGAATTCTGACTAGTCCTTGTTTTGACAGTCTAGTCTCAGAGGGCTGGCGTGGCGCAGTCGGTAGCGCGGCAGATTTGTAACCAGAGGCCCCGCGTTCAGTCATCCATGGTGCCACTGAGTTTCGTCGGTGTGTTCTTGAGCAAGACACTTTTCTTAGCCTCGTCCTTCGGATGGGGACGTAAACCGGGCGGTCCCATGTATAAGTCGATCCTCCGAGCATGTTAAAGAACCATAGGAATCTATTCGATAACAAGAGTAGGGCACGGTCCCCGGGTTCCTATGTATCCTTCCTCTCTCTGGGGCGGCTCTAAATAACCTATACTGCGTTAAACAACATTCAATTCTTGTCTCAGACTGTTACCGGTGAAGCAGTCAATTGTATCCCCCTCTGAAAATCTTTAGATCCAAGTCAAAATGAATTATATCATTCCAGTAAAGTTCATAAAAATCCATCAATTAGTTTCATAGAAGTAGTCTTTTATAATCTATTTTTATCTATGGTGGCCATCTTGGAGTTTTGACTGACCTTTGATTTACTTGGGACCAACTAGACAACATCAGCAAATTCCTGTAAAGTTCCATGAACATCCATCCAAGTGGTTATAGAGAAGTAGTCGCAACAAAATTGTTTTTTGAATAATATCTATTTTAAGCTGTGGTGACTATCTTGGATTACTGATGGGACCTGCATTTTACTAGGGACCAACTATACATGTACATCAAGAACAAAATTCTTGTAAAGTTTCACATAAATCCATGAAGTAATTTCAGAGGTGTAGTAGCCACACGAAAAAGCAGATGGATGCAGCACAACATTGTAACCTCTGCTGATCTTTGATCTGTTCAACTTACAAGAAGCATGTTAACACGTACATGTATGCCATTTTTGTAAAAAAAAAATAAAAAAAATTGAGCTTTGTTTTATTTACCAATACACATACCTGTGGTTATTGTATATAAATGTTATGTTCTAAGTTCGTTAACACCTAAGCCTAATGAATATGTCCACATAGTACATGTAGTAAATAAGAAGTTTAAAGTATTGTACTACTAGCACTCGATTACGCATGATTTTGTGTGCTTGTATATATGTATTGATTACACATGTGCTTTAACATACATATTTGTATTGATTACATATATAGGCTTTTACATAAGTATCGATTACACATGTGTGCTTGTACATTTGTATCTATTTGACACATATATATCTATTACACATATGTGCTTGTACATATGTATTGATTACACATATACTTGTACATAACTATTGAGTACACATGTAGTTGTACATATGTATCAATTACACATATGTGCTGCTACATATGTATCAATTACACATGACACATATGTATATATTATGAATATGTATCTAGTACATATATGTGCTTGTACATATGTATTGATTACACATATGCTTGTACATAAATATTGAGTACACATGTACTTGTACATATGTATCGATTGCACATATATGCTTGTACATATGCATCTATTACAAGTATGTATCTATTACACATATGGGCTTGTACATATATATCAATTACACATGTGTATCAATTACAGTGACAAATGTCGTTGTACATCTGTATCAATTACATATTTGCTTGTAAATAAGTTATGTGTCAATTACGCATATGTGGTTTTACATATGTATCGATTACACATGTGTTTTTACATATCATACACATATCATCAATTACATACATGTGCTTGTATATATGTATCGATTACACATATAGGCTAGTACCTATTAATCGATTACACATTTGTGCTTGTACATATGTATTGATTACACATATGAGCTTGTACATGCATGTTTGTATCGATTACGCATATGTACTTGTACATTTGTATCAATTACACATATGTATTAATTACACATTTGTACTTTTACATATATATTGATTGCAATTTTAGGCTTGTACATATGTATCAATTACACATATGTTTGTTGCATACTTAATGTGTGTCCAATGGTCTGTATGATTTAAGTTAACGAAATAGTTTGGTTTGGAAAACTTGACTCTACAAGTTGTTGTTGTTTAAAAAATCATTAATATTAATTTATTAGATGCTTTAAAGAAACTAACCCGCCGAATAACGGAAAAATTACAGTTCAAAACCATTAATCAAAACTCTCCAGGTGTTCAGGTAATATAATAATGTGTATGTGGCGATTAAAAGTATAGGTCAATTGACAGGTTATTAAGATACCCGTGATTGAATATGTGAAAAATGAATTATGAGTTGGCAATTCTTAATTCGATGCTCCAGTTTTGAGGTTTGGTCTGGCTGGTTTAAGCCATTTATATTGTGTCTGTAGAGTTTGGATTCTCATAATATGTAAGTTACATATATAGCTCGTCGTCAGTAGGTTTGGAAACGGTGTACATATTTTGTAAAACTTAGCAGTTTTTAAGACCAATTCTTTTTCATAAACAATAATTAAAATAAGGGTCGAATTCATGTAAGAGCACATTTGCTATGAAATTGAAGAACAACAAGAGGCCCAAGAGGGCCTGTGGACGCTCTACTGGCTCAAGATAAGTTTATGTATAAGGGGCCACAAGTCTTTCAAAAATCATTCAACCGGAACATGGTGATGATATACGCAACAAGGCTTGGTACTGATCATCCCTGCAAAGTTTCGTTGATATCCAGCCAGAGGTTCAGGAGAACTAGTCTAGACAAAGTTAGTGTATTAAAACCTTTAAGGGCTCATAACTCTGCCAAAATTCATTCAACCAGAACATGGCAATGAGAGATGCAACTAAACTTAGTATTGATCATCCCCGCCAAGATTAGCGAAAATCTGGCAAAGAGTTCAGAAGAGACTAATCTGGACAAAGTTTGTGTATTAAAACATTTAAAGAGCACTAACTCCGCCAGAAAAATAATTAAACCGAAATATGGCGATGATATGCACAACTAGGCTTGGTTCTGATCATCCTTGTCAAGTTTCATCTATATCCAGCCAGGGGTTCAGGAGGACTAGCCCGGAATTTTTTTTGTGGTATTAAAATCCTTTAAAGGGCCATAACTCTGCCAAATATCTGTAAACCGGAACGCGACAATGACATGCACAACTAGGCTTGGTGCTGATCATCCCTGCAAAGTTTCATTGAAATCTGGCGAGGGGTTCAGGAGAAGTAGATAGAGTTTACAGACAAAGTTTGTGTATTAAAACCTTTAAAGGGCCATAATTTTGCCAAAAATCATTCAACCGGAACACAGAAATTATTTGCACAACTAGATATTGATCTTCCCTAAAAAGTTTCGTTTAAATCCGGCCAGGGGTTCAGGAGAACTAGTCAGAACAAAGTTTGTGCATTAAAACCTTTGAATGGGCCATAACTCCGCCAAAATCATTCAACTGGAACATGGGGACTATGTATAACTAGGCTTGGTACTGATCATCCCTGCAAAGTTTCAGTGAAATCCGACCAAATGAAGGCCCTTTCGTCTTAATAAGGCCAAGATATAGCACATTTCAGAAAATCAAGGGCCATGACTCCGATGTAAATGGTCCAATCTGGATGGTTTTCGAACTTTTCCGAGCTTTCATTGATATTAACAATCTGGTAAAGTTTCGTAAAGATCGGATGAAAGATGAAGGCCCTATCGTCTTAACGAGGCAAAATATAGCATTTTTAATTAAATCAAGGGCCATAACTCCACTGTTACTGGTCCGATCTGGCTGGTTTTCAAACTTGTCTCAGCTTTCATTGATATCAACAATCTGGTAAAGTTTCGTAAAGATCGGACGAAAGATAAAGACCCTATCAAATTAACCAGGCAAAATATAGCATTACTAAATCGAGGGCCATAACTACACTGTTACTGGTCCGATCTGGCTGGTTTTCGAATTTATCCCAGTTTTCATTGATATTAACAATCTGGTAAAGTTTGGTAAAGAAATGAAGGCCCTATCAATTTAACTAGGCAAAATATAGAATTTTTAACTAAATCAAGGGCCATAACTCCGCTGTTACTTGTCCGATCTAGCTGGTTTTCGAACTTGTCCGAGCTTTCATTGATATTAACAATCTGTGCAAGATCAAATACTAAATAAAGGTGCTAGAGTGTTCACAAGGCAGAAAATGGCATTTTTCAGAAAAAACAAGGGCAATAACTTTGGTGTTACTGACCCAATTTAGCTGATTTTCAAACTTTTCCGATTTTTCATTAATATTAACAATCTCTGCAAGTTTGGTAAAGATTAAATAATAAATGAAGGTTCTAGAGTGTTCACAAGGCTTAATATGGCATTTTTCAGCAAAACAAGGGCCCTTGTTTTTTTGAAAAATGCTATTTTCTGCCTTGTGAACACTCTAGGGCCTTCAATATTAATCGGATCTTTACTTAACTTTGTCAGTGTCTTTATATCAATGAAAGCTCGAACAAGTTCGAAAATCGGCAAGATTGAAATAATTTATCAGGAGTTATGGTAAAAAATGCCATATTAAGCTTTGTGAACACTCTAGCACCTTCATTTATTATTTGATCTGAACCAAACTTGCAAAGATTGTTAATATCAATGAAAGCTCAGACAAGTTCGAAAACCAGCTAGATTGGGACATTAACAGCGGAGTTATTTCCCTTGATTTAGTTAAAAATGCTAAAGTTTGCCTCGTTAAGACGATAGGGGCTTCATTGTTCATCCGATCTTTACCAAACTTTATCAGATTGTTAATATCAATGAAAGCTCAGACAAGTTCGAAAACCATTCATATCGGACAACAGCGGAGTTATGGCCCTTGATTTAGTTCAAAATGCTACATGTTGCTTCGTTAAGACTAGTTTTTATCCAATCTTTACCAAACTTTATCAGATTGTTAATGTCAATAAAAGCTCGGTCAAGTTCGAAAACCAGAGATATCGGACCAGTAACAGTGGAGTTATGGCCCTTGATTTTGTTAAAAATGTTATAATTTGCATCGTCTTACGATAGGACCTTCATTTTGCATCTGATCTTTGCCAAATTTTACCAAATTTTATGACTTTCTTCTTTTTATATTTAATATTTATTTAATGTTTTTCAATTTTATTTTTTTACATATTTTTTCAATTTTTTTTCATTTTTTAGCTCTACTGGCCGAAGGCCAGAAGAGCTTATGGGATGGCGAGTTGTCCGTCGTCCGTCGTCTGTCGTCCGTCGTCCGTCGTTAACTTTTGGCTTGTGAACACTCTAGGGACTTCATTATTAATCAAATCTTTACGAAACTTTTCCAGTGTCTTTATATCAATGAAAGCTCGGACAAGTTCGAAAACCAGCCGGATCGGATAAATTTCACCAGAGTTATGGCCCTTGTTTTGCTGAAAAATGCCATATTAAGCCTTGTGAACACTCTAGCACCTTCATTTATTATTTGATCTTTACCAAACTTGCACAGATTGTTAATATCAATGAAAGCTCGGACAAGTTCGAAAACCAGCCAAATCGGTTTGGCAACACCGGAGTTATGGCCCTTGTCTTTTCTGAAAATTGCTATTTTCTGCCTTGTGAACGCTCAAGCACCTTCATTTATTATTTGATCGTTACCAAACTTGCACAGATTGTTAATACTAATTATAGCTTGGACAAGTTCGAAAATCAGCTGAATTTGGTCAGTAAAACCAGAGTTATGGCCCTTGTTTTTTCTGAAAATTGCTATTTTCTGCCTTGTGAACTTAACACCTTCATTTATGATTTGATTGTTACCAAACTTGCACAGATTGTTAATACCAATGATCGCTTGGACAAGTTCGAAAATAAGCTAAATTGGGTCAGTAACACCAGAGTTATGGCCCTTGTTTTTTTCTGGAAAATGCTATTTTCTGCCTTGTGAACACTCTAGGGCCTTCAATATTAATCGGACCTTTACTTAACTTTGCCAGTGTCTTTATATCAATGAAAGCTCGGACAAGTTTGAAAACCGGCAAGATCGAAATAATTTCACCGGAGTTATGGCCCTTGTTTTGCTGAAAAATGCCATATTAAGCCTTGTGAACACTCTAGCACCTTCATTTATTATTTGATCTTTACCAAACTTGCACAGATTGTTAATATCAATAAAAGCTCGGACAAGTTTGAAAACCAACTAGATCGGACCATTAACAGCGGAGTTATTGCCCTTGATTTAGTTAAAAATGCTATATTTTGCCTCATTCAGACAATAGGGCCTTCATCTTTCATCCAATCTTTACCAAACTTTACCAGATAATTTATATAAATGAAAGCTCGGACAACTTCGACGACCATCTAGATCGGACCATTAACAGCGGAGTTATGGCCCTTGATTTAGTTAAAAATGCTATATTTTGGACTCGTTAAGACGATAGGGCCTTTATCTTTCATTCGATCTTGACCAAACTTTACCAGATTGTTTATATAAATGGAAGCTCGGACAATTTCGAAGACCAGCCAGATCAGACCAGTAACAGGGGAGTTATGGCCCTTGATTTAGTTAAAAATGCTATATTTTGCCTCGTTAATTCGATAGGGCCTTTATCTTTCATCTGATCTTTACAAAACTTTACCGGATTGTTTATATTAATGACAGCTCAGACAATTTCGAAAACCAGCCAGATCGGACCAGTAACAGATGAGTTATGGCCCTTGATTCTGTTAAAATGCTATATTTTGCCTCGTTAAAATGATAGGGCCTTCATTTTTCATGTGATCTTTATGAAACTTTATGAGATTGTTCCTATCAATGAAAGCTTGGTCAAGTTCGGAAACCAGCTAGATCGGACCAGTAACAGTGGGGTTCTGGCCCTTGATTTAGTTAAAAATCCTATATTTTGCCTCAAGACGATATGGCCTTCATCTTTCATCTGATCTTTAAGAAACTTTACCAGATTGTTAATATCAATTAAAGCTTGGATGAGTTCGAAAACCATCCAGATTGGACCATTTACATCGGAGTCATGGCCCTTGATTTTCTGAAATATGCTACATCTTGGCCTCATTAAGATGAAAAGGCCTTCATTTGACCGGATTTCATTGAAACTTTGCAGGGATGATCAGTACCAAGCCTAGTTGTACATAGTCGCCGTGTTCCAGTTAAATGATTTTGGCAGAGTTATAGCCCTTTAAAGGTTTTAATACACAAATGTTGTTCTGACTAGTTCTCCTGAACCCATGGCCGGATTAAACAAAACTTTTTAGGGATGATCTATTCTATATCTAGTTGTGCACATCATCACCGTGTTCCGGTTGAATGATTTTTGGCGGAGTTGGGGCCCTTTAAAGGTTTTAATACACAAACTTTGTTCTGACTAGTTCTCCTGAATCTGGCCGGATTTAAACGAAGCTTTTTAGGGATGATCAATTCCATGTCTAGTTGTGCAAATCATTGGCATATTTCCTATAAAGGTTTTAATACACAAACTTTGTCTGATCTACTTGTCCTGAACCCCTCGCCAGATTATAATGAAACTTTGAAGGGATGATCAGCACCAATCCTAGCTGTGCATGTCATTGTCATGTTCCGGTTTACAGATATTTGGCAGAGTTATGGCCCTTTAAAGGATTTTTTTGATACCACAATTTTTTTCCGGGCTAGTTCTCTTGAAGCCCTGGCTGGATATAGATGGAACTTGACAAGGATGATCAGTATCAAGCCTAGTTTTGCATATCATCGCCATATTTTGGTTGAATGATTTTTGGCAGAGTTGTGACCCTTTAAATGTTTTAATACACAAACTTTGTCCAGATGAATCTCTTCTGAACTCTTTGCCAGATTTCAGCGATCTTGGCGAGAACGATCAGTACTAAGCCTAGTTGCACCTGTCATTGCCATGTTCTGGTTGAATGATTTTTGAAAGACTTATGGCTCCTTATACATAAACTTTATCTTGAGCCAGTAGAGCGTCCACAGGCCCTCTTGGGCCTCTTGTTTTTTTTTAGCTCTATGTTGGACCAGTCAGACCAGTAACAGAGGAGTAATGGCTCTTGATTTAGTTAAAAATGCTATATTTTGCCTCATTAATACGGTAGGGCCTTCATTTTTCATCGGATCTTTACCAAACTTTACCAGATTCTTTAGTTATGGCCCTTGATTTAGTTGAAAAGTTGATTTTGCCCAAAACTTTCCAAAAAACGTAAATGGCAGTCTCTCGCTTCATTGATGTTATAAGAGCCATGATGGCAAGTAGAGCGTCCAGAGGCCCTCTTGGGCCTCTTGTTCTACATAACCTGCATATTTTCAATCATTAATTTTAATTATTAGAATAGTTCAAGACAAATTGCTTTTACATACATGTATTACTAACTATTGATTATATTGCACCAACAATATATTTTAATATTCGGTAAAATAATGAAAAAAATTGAAATCCCATTTTTAGCTCGACTGATCAGTGATCAGCAGAGCTTATGCCGTGGTGCGGCGTCCGTCGTCCGTCCGTCTGTCTGTCCGTAAACTTTTATTTGTAGCGACTACCTCTCTGAAACTACTGGATGGATATTCATGAAACTTTACAGAAATGTTGCCCATGAAGTCTAGTTGATCCTAGCAAAAATTCATGTTGATGTGAATCCAAGATGGCAACCAAAGCTAAAAATAGATTTTTAAAATACAAGTTTGTAGCGACTACTTCTTGAAAACTATAAGTGATATTGATATGTGACTTTTTCTAAAATGATCAGCATGACATGATGTTGGTCCTTGTCAAAAATCGTTTTGATTCTACATTAAACATGGCTGCCAGCGGCCATCTTTGTTTACATAGAGTTATATAGTAAAAACTTGTGGCGAGTACTCCTCTGAAACTACTTTTTGGCGGATTTTCATGAAACTTTACAGGAATGTTGCTCTTGATGTCTAATTGATCCTAGCAAAATTTCAGGTCGGCCGGAAATTCAAGATGGCCGCCACGGCTAAAAATAGATTTAAAATAAATAAATTTGTAGCGACTACTTCTTGAAAACTGTAAGTGATATTGATATGGGACATTTTCTAAAATGATCAGCATGACATGATGTTGATCCTTGTCAAAATGTATTTCGATGCGACTTTAAACATGGCAGCTAGCGGCTATCTTTGTTTACATAGATTTATATAGTAGCAACTTGTAGCGACTACTCCTCTGAAACTACTTGACGAATTTTTATGAAACTTCACAGGAATGTTGCTCTTGATGTCTAATTGATCCCAGATGTTTTTTAGGTCGGCCGGAAATTCAAGATGGCCACCATGGCTACAAACAGATTTTTTAAAAAAAAGTTTGTAGCGACTACTTCTTGAAAACTGTAAGTGATATTGATATGGGACCTCTTCTAAAATGATCAGCATGACCTGATGTTGATCCTTGCCGAAAATTATTTTGATTCGACATTAAACATGGGCCATCTTTGTTTACAAAGAGTTTGTATAGTAAAAATTTGCAGCGACTACTCCTCTGAAACTACTTGGCGGATTTTCATGAAACTTCACAGGAATGTTGCTCTTGATGTCTAGTTGATCCTAGCAAAATTTCAGATCGGCCTGAAATTCAAGATGGCCACCACGGCTAAACATAGATTTTTAAAAACAAGTTTGTAGCGACTACTTCTTGAAAACTGTAAGTGATATTGATATGGGACTTTTTCTGAAATGATCAGCATGACAAGATGTTGATCATTGTCAAACATTATTTTGATTCCACATTAAACATGGCTGCAAGTGGCCATCTTTGTTTACCTAGAGTTATATAGTAATAACTTCAACTTGTAGCGACTACTCCTCCGAAACTACTTGACAGATTTTCATGAAACTTAACAGGAATGCTGATCTAGCTATCTAAATGTATCAGTAGAGCTTCAAGGTGATTGACCTCTTGTTTTTATTTAGTTATATGCATGCAGTTTTAAAGTCAAAATGATACATATAATAATTTTAAAGCCGGATAAAAACTTCTATGATTGCCACGTGTCCCTTTAAACAAGAGGCCCAAGAGGGCCTGTGGACGCTCTACTGGCTAAAGATAAAGTTTATGCACAAGGGGCCATAACTCTTTGAAATATCGTTCAACCAGAACATGCTGATGACATAGGCAACTAGGCTTGGTACTGATTGTCCCTGACAAGTTTCATTGAAATCCAGCCAGAGGTTCAGGAGAACTAGTCTGTACAAAGTTAGTGTATTAAAACTTTTAAGGGGCCATAACTCTGCCAAAATTCATTCAACCAGAACACGGCAATAATAGGTGCAACACGGCTTGGTACTGATCATCCCCATCAAGATTCGTTGAAATCCAGTAAGGAGTTCAGAACAGACTAATCTGGTTTCTCTATTAAAACCTTCAAAGGGCCATAACTCTGAAACAAGAGGGCCATAATGGCCCTGAATCGCTCACCTGAGTTCAGTGCAGGTATTGTGCTAAGGCTAGCTAGGAATTGTAACCCAAGAGGATTATCGGCAATGTTGGTATTATTCAATCAATTTTCCATTATAATCGATCAAGGGCAGGTTTTAAGGGCTGGTCATGATCAGGTCAAAATTGTGGCCTCTGGAGTGCCCACAAGCAAATTCCAATATTGACCTAGTGACATAGTTTTTTGATCCCATGTGACCCATTTCGAAACTTGATCAAGATATAATTCAGATAAACAATCTGAGAAAGTTTCATCAAGATCTGGTCAAAAATATGGCGTCTAGAGTGTACACAAGGTTTTTCAAGTATTTGACCTAGTGACCTAGTTTTTGACCCCATGGGACCCATTTTCGAACTTGACCAAAATATAATTAAGACAACATTTCGACAAAGTTTCATCAAGATCGGGTCAGAAATATGGCCTCTAGAGTTTACACAAGGTTTTTCAAGTATTTGACCTAGTGACCTAGTTTTTGACCCTGTGTGACCCATTTTCGAACTTTAGCAAGCTATAATTGAGACAAATATTCTGACACAATTGCATCAAGATCGGGTCAAAAATATGGCCTCTAGAGTGTACACACGTTTTTTCCAAAGTTTGACATACTGACCTAGTTTTTAATACCATGTGACCCATTTTTGAACTTGACCAAGATATAATTAAGACAAACATTTTGACCAAGTTTCATCAAGATTGGGTCAGAAATACGGCTTCTAGAGTGTACACAAGGTTTTTCCAATATTTGACCTAGTGACCTAGTTTTTAACCCCATGTGACCCATTTTCAAACTTGACCAAGATATAATTAAGACAAACATTCTGACAAAGTTGCATCAAGCTCGGGTCAAAAATATGGCCTCTAGAGTGTACACAAGGTTTTTCCAATATTTGACCTAGTGACCTAGTTTTTAACTTCATGTGACCCAATTTCGAACTTGATCAAGATATAATTAAGATAAACAACTTGACAAAATTTCATCAAGATTGGGTAACAAATATGACCTCTAGAGTGTACACAAGTTTTTTCAAGTATTTGACCTAGTGACCTAGTTTTTGACCCCACATGACCCATTTTTAAACTTGACCGAGATTTCATTGAGACAAACATTCTGACAAAGTTTCATCAAGATCGGGTCAAAAATATGGCCTCTAGAGTGTACACACGGTTTTTCCAAAGTTTGAACTAGTGACCTAGTTTTTAACACCATGTGACCCATTTTTGAACTTGACCAAGATATAATTAAGACAAACATTTTGACAAAGTTTTATCAAGATTGGGTCAGAAATACGGCTTCTAGAGTGTACACAAGGTTTTTCAAGTATTTGACCTAGTGACCTAGTTTTTAACCCCATGTGACCCATTTTCAAACTTGACCAAGATATAATTAAGACAAACATTCTGACAAAGTTGCATCAAGCTCGGGTCAAAAATATGGCCTCTAGAGTGTACACAAGGTTTTTCCAATATTTGACCTAGTTTTTGACCCCACATGACCCATTTTCGAACTTGACCGAGATTTCATTGAGACAAACAATTAAGATAAACATTCTGACAAAGTTGCATCAAGCTCGGGTCAAAAATATGGCCTCTAGAGTGTACACAAGGTTTTTCCAATATTTGACCTAGTGACCTAGTTTTTAACTTCATGTGACCCATTTCCGAACTTGATCAAGATATAATTAAGATAAACAATTTGACAAAATTTCATCAAGATTGGGTAACAAATATGACCTCTAGAGTGTACACAAGTTTTTTCAAGTATTTGACCTAGTGACCTAGTTTTTGACCCCACATGACCCATTTTTGAACTTGACCGAGATTTCATTGAGACAAACATTCTGACAAAGTTTCATCAAGATCGGGTCAAAAATATGGCCTCTAGAGTGTACACACGGTTTTTCCAAAGTTTGACCTAGTGACCTAGTTTTTAACACCATGTGACCCATTTTTGATCTTGACCAAGATATAATTAAGACAAACATTTTGACAAAGTTTCATCAAGATTGGGTCAGAAATACGGCTTCTAGAGTGTACACAAGGTTTTTCAAGTATTTGACCTAGTGACCTAGTTTTTAACCCCATGTGACCCATTTTCAAACTTGACCAAGATATAATTAAGACAAACATTCTGACAAAGTTGCATCAAGCTCGGGTCAAAAATATGGCCTCTAGAGTGTACACAAGGTTTTTCCAATATTTGACCTAGTGACCTAGTTTTTGACCCCACATGACCCATTTTCGAACTTGACCGAGATTTCATTGAGACAAACAATTAAGATAAACATTCTGACAAAGTTGCATCAAGCTAGGGTCAAAAATATGGCCTCAAGAGTGTACACAAGGTTTTTCCAATATTTGACCTAGTGACCTAGTTTTTAACTTCATGTGACCCATTTTCGAACTTGATCAAGATATAATTAAGATAAACAATTGACAAAGTTTCATCAAGATTGGGTAACAAATATGACCTCTAGAGTGTACACAAGTTTTTTCAAGTATTTGACCTAGTGACCTAGTTTTTGACCCCACATGACCCATTTTTGAACTTGACCGAGATTTCATTAAGACAAACATTCTGACAAAGTTTCATCAAGATCAGGTCAAAAATATGGCCTCTAGAGTGTACACACGGTTTTTCCAAAGTTTGACCTAGTGACCTAGTTTTTAAAACCATGTGACCCATTTTTGAACTTGACCAAGATATAATTAAGACAAACATTTTGACAAAGTTTCATCAAGATTGGGTCAGAAATACGGCTTCTAGAGTGTACACAAGGTTTTTCAAGTATTTGACCTAGTGACCTAGTTTTTAACCCCATGTGACCCATTTTCAAACTTGACCAAGATATAATTAAGACAAACATTCTGACAAAGTTGCATCAAGCTCGGGTCAAAAATATGGCCTTTAGAGTGTACACAAGGTTTTTCCAATATTTGACCTAGTGACCTAGTTTTTGACCCCACATGACCCATTTTCGAACTTGACCGAGATTTCATTGAGACAAACATTCTGACAAAGTTTCATGATGATTGCATCAGAAATGTGGTCTCTAGAGTGTACACAAGCAAAAGTTAACGGACGGACGGACGGACGACGGACGGACGACGAAAGACGGACAACACACCATCCCATAAGCTCTGCTGGCCCTTGGCCAGTAGAGCTAAAAACCATATAGCATCTATTCAATAGTAACAGTAGGGCACGGTTCTCAAATTCCTATGTATCCTTCGCCTCTCTATGGGGCAGCTCTAAATAACCTAAACAAAGTGTTAAGAAGCTGCTATACAAAAGTTCAATTTTTACAATCGTATTTGTATACTTTTTATTGAGTAACACGTACAGTACAGTTGCATATAGTTGCTAGGTTTTAACATGTCACATGGTATAAAACACATTTACAAAAGTCATACTTCACTTTATTGTTTTATTATTCAAGTCTTATCAATTTCTGAACATTATAAAATGCAATATACAATCCACATTTTAAATGTACAAATGTCATTCAGTTAATAGAAGAGACAAAATATGCCAGTATAAACACTATAACCATTTATACAGGCATTACATATTATAACCATGTCACAAACATATATAAATATTATATTCGTGTCATAAACATATAAATATTATATTCGTGTCATAAAAAGTCAATTAAGACTTGAGCAAATAATATTTAACTATAATATGTACAACCACCTTACTAATAATACAATATAAAATACACACTACTGTACTACCCTTGTATAGTGTAAAGGGTAATGCTCTATCTAACATACACACTGTACAGTACTACACACACATAGTGTAACGGGTAATGCTTCATCTAAAAATAACACTGCACTGTACTACCCATGCATAGTGTAAAGGTAATGTTCAGTCTAAAATACACACTGTACTGTGCTACTTAAGCATAGTGTTAAGGGTAATGCTAAATCTAAAATACACAGTGTATTGTACTACCCATGCATAGTGAAAAGTGTAATATTCAATATAAAATACACACTGTGCAGTACTACCCATGCATAGTGTAAATGGTAATGCTCAATCTATACTCGGTAAAAAAAGTTTTGGACCAGGGTATATAAAGTCATATAAAAATAAAACTAGTGGACACAATTTAAGCATCTTTTTTTAGTAACCAAGGTCTACCCTACCCGGTTAATTTGGTACCAGAAACATTAATTTCCAAACAAGATTTGATTTAAAAAAAATATCGCGAACACACAAAGGGTCTGTAAAAAATGTTGCAAAGTCCATACAAAGTAACAGTTACGGACATAATCGAGTAACCAATAAAAATATTATTATTATTTCGCAAACTTTCATTGTAAACGATAATTATTGTTGATTGTTGATCTATTGTGAATTATCAACTGAGATAATAAGGGTTATGGTCGAATGTCATGGTTCAGCGATCATTGTACGGGTTCGAACACTGCCATGGTCCAAACGTTTTTTGACCGAGTATAAAATACACACTGTACTGCAATACCCACGCATAGTGTAAAGGGTTATGTTCAATACAAAATACACGCTGTACTGTATGCATAGTGTAAAGGGTTATGTTCAATACAAAATACACGCTGTACTGTACTACCCATGCATAGTGTTACGAGTAATGCTCAATCTAAGATACACACTGTACTGTAATACCCATGCATAGTGTAAAGGTAATGTTCACTCTAAATACACACTGTACTGTGCTACTCGAGCATAGTGTAAAGGATAATGCTCAGTCTAAATGCACAATGTACTGTACTACCTTTGCATGTGTAAAGGGTAATGCTCAATCTAAAATACACAGTGTATTGTACTACCCATGCATAGTGAAAAGTGTAATATTCAATTTAAAATACACACTGTGCAGTACTACCCATGCATAGTGTAAATGGTAATGCTCAATCTAAAATACACACTGTACTGTAATACCCACGCATAGTGTAAAGGGTTATGTTCAATACAAAATACACGCTGTACCGTACGCATAGTTTAAAGGGTTATGTTCAATACAAAATACACACTGTACTGTACTACCCATGCATAGTGTTACGAGTAATGCTCAATCTAAAATACACACTGTACTGTAATACCCATGCATAGTGTAAAGGTAATGTTCACTCTAAATACACACTGTACTGTGCTACTCGAGCATAGTGTAAAGGATAATGCTCAGTCTGAATGCACAATGTACTGTACTACCTTTGCATGTGTAAAGGGTAATGCTCAATCTAAAATACACTGCTCAATCTAAAATACACAGTGTATTGTACTACCCATGCATAGTGAAAAGTGTAATATTCAATTTAAAATACACACTGTGCAGTACTACCCATGCATAGTGGAAATGGTAATGCTCAATCTAAAATACACACTGTACTGCAATACCCACGCATAGTGTAAAGGGTTATGTTCAATACAAAATACACGCTGTACCGTACGCATAGTGTAAAGGGTTATGTTCAATACAAAATACACGCTGTACTGTACTACCCATGCATAGTGTTACGAGTAATGCTCAATCTAAAATACACACTGTACTGTAATACCCATGCATAGTGTAAAGGTAATGTTCACTCTAAATACACACTGTACTGTGCTACTCGAGCATAGTGTAAAGGATAATGCTCAGTCTAAATGCACACTGTACTACCTTTGCATGTGTAAAGGGTAATGCTCAATCTAAACTACACACTGTGCTGTACTACCCATGCACAATGTAAAGCGTAATGCTCAATCTAAAATACACGCTGTACTGTACTACCCATGCACAATGTAAAGCGTAATGCTCAATCTAAAATACACGCTGTACTGTACTACCCATGCATAATGTAAAGCGTAATGCCCAATCTAAAATACACGCTGTACTGTACAACCCATGCATAATGTAAAGGGTATTGTTCAATCTAAATTACACACTGTACTGTACTACACATTCATAGTGTAAAAGGTGATGCTCAATACAAAATACACGCTGTACTGTAATACCCATGCATAGTGTAAGGGGTAATGCTCAATCTAAAATACACACTGTGCTGTACAACCCATGCATAATGTAAAGGGTATTGTTCAATCTAAATTACACACTGTACTACACATTCATAGTGTAAATGGTTATGCTCAATACAAAATACACGCTGTACTGTACTACCAGTGCATATTGTATACGGTAATGCTCAATCTAAAATACACGCTGTACTATACTACCCATGCATAATGTAAAGCTTAATGCTCAATCTAAAATACACACTGTGCTGTAATACCCATGCATAATGTAAAGCGTAATGCTCAATCTAAAATACAAGCTGTACTGTACTACCCATGCATAATGTAAAGCATAATGCTCAATCTAAAATACACGCTGTACTGTACTACCAATGCATAATGTAAAGCGTAATGCTCAATCTAAAATACACGCTGTACTGTACTACCCATGCATAATGTAAAGCATAATGCTCAATCTAAAATACACGCTGTACTGTACTACCCATGCATAATGTAAAGCGTAATGCTCAATCTAAAATACACGCTGTACTGTACTACCCATGCATAATGTAAAGCGTAATGCTCAATCTAAAATACACGCTGTACTGTACTACCCATGCATAATGTAAAGCGTAATGCTCAATCTAAAATACACGCTGTACTGTACTACCCATGCATAATGTAAAGCGTAATGCTCAATCTAAAATACACGCTGTACTGTACTACCCATGCATAATGTAAAGCGTAATGCTCAATCTAAAATACACGCTGTACTGTACTACCCATGCATAATGTAAAGCGTAATGCTTAATCTAAAATACACGCTGTACTGTACTACCCATGCATAATGTAAAGCGTAATGCTCAATCTAAAATACACGCTGTACTGTACTACCCATGCATAATGTAAAGCGTAATGCTCAATCTAAAATACACGCTGTACTGTACTACCCATGCATAATGTAAAGCGTAATGCTCAATCTAAAATACATACTGTACTGTGCTACCTGTGCATATCGTAAAGGGTAATGCTCAATTTAAAATATACACTGTACTAAACTACCCATGCATAGGGTAACGCTAAATCGTAACCACACACTGAACTATACTACCCACGCAGTGTAAAAGAACACACACACGATATACTCGACTGTTTCCTCACCGGGTAAATGTAAATTTTAAAAACAAATGCTCGAAGTCACTGTTCCATAACTGGTTAAAGGTAAATGCACTTGAACTGTAAAGTCCCTGCTATTGGCTAGTTGATTTCATGAGTATTTTATGAATGTTTACAATTTAACTGCTCACTATATATCTAAATCAGTAATTATGGATCTTATTTGGTTTACGTTTGGCACCTAAGGAAACAACGCATTTTTAACGGTATTGTTGGCGTTAATGTTGGAACCGTTTTCGTCTGTCGTTTTAAACTTTGAAATTATCCAGTATGTTCTTCATCCTATCCCAATCAATTGTGACTGATGGGTTTGACTCCATTGCTCGCAAAAGTACTTCATATGTAGCTTCACCACCGTTTTCTTGACGCCAATTTACTAACATTTTGAAAATCTGAAGCACAGATGATAATGGATTGTCCAATTTGATGTGGTCGCAAGTAGTTTGAGAGATGTCGAGCGAAGATGCTAGCAACTCCCAATTCTTTCCAATGTTGCAGGCAATTCTATTTAGGTCTTTCTCTGTTATTGTTTCACGCAGACGGGTAATATTATAGCATCCAATACTAGATTTGTGTGGGTACCATTGTCGCATAACATGTTGAACGTCAATGTCACCATGGCTATGAGCCAGGTTTGGACACGCTATTTTTGTTTCATGTTCCATTGCGTCCTTTTTTATTACACATTGGTTGCTTTTATCTTCAAAAGAACAACGGAACTGAATTGTGTATTGCTCTTCTTTGGACCCGAATCTACCAAATTCATCTTTCAAAACCATTTCTACAAATCGTCTAAGTTTATCACTTTGCTTACAGTCTATGTCGTTGGCTTCCCCAAGCATGCTGACAACTTTTATTTCTACAGTACGATCAGTGACGTTGATTATTCCGGCATGATTATGATCTAACCGATACATCCCCACATCTTCAAACAACATATATCTTGTGCCATCGTGTAAAGCAGCCCACATTTCCAACGCAGCAGCCGTCGTGCGATGGTATAACGTGGTTGATACAAACGCATTCTCAAAGGAAAACACCAAGGACATTGTTGTGGACTGTCTCCCTTTATTAAACGCTTGGTAGTCTTCAGTTGTACAATGGTGTCGCAGTAGGCTTGGGACAAAGAAGTAGTCGAGTGCCTGACAAGTTTCGGTATTTTCGTCATACCGCTTTGCTTTTGCTACTATACCAAACTTTGTCATATATTGTATCAGTATGTCCCGATGTTTAATGAAATCATTTTCTCCGTCGTTTTGCCACACTTGTTCTATTAGTGCAGGGCGCAGTATCGCCTTCTTCATGAGCTCGTCCCACGGCTGACGTAAGCTATGCCTATTCTTGCAGAACCTTTCTGACGTTATTATACATTTGAAAGCATCCACAATCCACTGTGGTTTAAGAACTACGCAGGTGTCCAAAACAGGCTCATTAAAGTAGAAGAATGTTCCTTGTGCATTCTGATATGTCAGGAATGCTACTATGTCTTCCGTTTTGTTTATTTGATAAACTTTGCCTATTTCGGCAACTTCTTCAAACGTTATATGTTTTGCAGCAATCTTCCGCATCAAACTGTTTTCTAGACGAATCCATTTTGCGGGAACATATGTTGCACCTTTGTCAGCTACACTGACTATATAGTCTCGGAGTTTGTTCAGTTGATCGTCTGTTGTTGTACTGTCTATAAGGAAATCCTGGGACTGTATACGCCGTAAAACTGATGTCTCGTTGAATAGTTCCCTTACTGCATCAAAATACTTGAACTCTATCTCATCTCTTTTCTTCCCAATAACCATATCCATATGGGTACCGATAAGTATAACAGGAGGTTTTTCATGTTTACCGACAAACGAATTGATTGAATTCATCCAAAATTTGCAAAATGACTTAACATCTTTTTGAGAAGACTCTCCCGGAAAATCCTCATCAACTACCATGTCATCAAGTTTCTTTGACACATCAAGAACTAAAAGGTATATGGCATCTGGACTATGAAATAATTGATGCGTTGCATAGAAAATCCACTGACCCCCAAAATCCCAAATGTTCACTGTCTTCGTTTTATCGTTTAATTGCGGCTGTCGCTCTCTTTCCCTTATCTCAATAAACCTTATTAATTCGTTTTCCGTAGTTCGCAGAAGGCTTGAATTAACGTCTAAAGTGTTATCAGCATATTGCGCTGATTGTTCTTTGTCCGAAGTCATGGATAATAAACGTCGAATATTTTCCTTCTCCAAATTTTCTACATTTTGTTTTGTCCATTCCCCATCTTCTGAAACCAAACATTTATGCACGTTAATATCAATTCCATTAGTGCTTTGTATTCCATCTAGTGGTAGTCCAATTAGTTTTCTTGTTACGGTCGTTTTCCCGGCTCCAAAGTGACCTACTATATTCAGTCGTAACGATGTACTCTTTTCTTTTCCTTCATTTAAAGCCTTGATATATGATTCAATCACCCTGACGTCAGCAGTTCCAAATCTGGACAAAGCTAAAATTAAACAAAACAATGAAATACACTCTAACTAAACAATAAGTAATACATAGAGTATTAAACTGTCAGATGCCCTCGTACTGTGATAATCATCCTTCTGTATGTGTAGTTATAACGTACTTGATATAATGTAATAACATATAAAATAACTATTCAAATACTCTTTTTTTCACACACGTCAATACGCCAGAATCGGCAAAAGAACGAAACAAGTGTCGTGTATTAACACAATGCATGCAACGCGACAACTGCACTAAAAAGAAAACAAATATAAATAAATCAGTTAAGGAAGAATACAAGGCATCGAGATAGTATCATAGTATATGATTATCTTATTGTATTTAACATAGTTGTGTTGTAACTAGCACACAATAAAGACGGAGATAGATGCCAATGTGTGTGTCCACATGGATCTGCGAAATGACAAAATGCGTATCAGGCATGTGCGTGAATGACAGTTTGTGACTATTGACTTTATGATCACCATACAATGTAAACACTGGCAATAAACATGCAAGCATAAACCACAAATCATTATTCATTTTGTCAGCAGTATGTAAAGTCATAAAGTCTAGCACACGAAAATAAAATTCGACGCACGGGTGTATGTATTATTGCGATACCAACACTTTTCGAAAAATGAAGATGAGATCGATGAGATTGCGTATGTTTGAAAACTTAAGATCGCTATTTATGAACAAGAAGAGAGACATTCATGATGTCCCTTATTAAGAATTCCCGCACAGGGTTCATTTGCCTACATGTTGAATGCAAAAATACTACCCAGGTATGCTTATTCGTATAGGGTCACATGGAAATATTCAGGTCTTATTTACACATTTGTATGCATCAGAACTATTTCAAACGTCTACACAATGTATTAGTATGTTGTTGATAACGCCTGTATTCCAAAGCTGTTTTTTTTTTCTCAAAATTATTTTATATTTTTCTAAAATTATCGACGTTGCGAACGTTTTAAAAAAACACGAACACATCATTTCAAGTGCAGACAATAATAACAAGAGCTGTCGGAGAACAGCGCAGCCCGACTATTCGATTTTTCAGAGAATAATAAATTATATAGCTAGTGTATACCATCAGAAAACAAGGCTAAAACAATGTGGGTGGGGTTGGGGGAATGGGCTTGTATAGAAATTCGGGCAAATATAAATTTATGTGAAATTTTATTATTTTTATCTGTTTTAATCCAAATTGCCAACATTTTAAAGAAATTTGTGGTCGAACATAGCTATGTGTAAGAATTGACCAAAACAACACAGAAATGTGTAAACAATTTTTTTTTCGAGTTTTGAGTGGAGGTGGGGGTTGGGGGTATGAGGGCAACAATTTGTGTAAAAAGGCTATGTAGGAATTGACCAAAACAACACAGAAATATGTAAAAAAAAAAATGTTCTTAAAAATTGAGTTATGAGCGGGGGTGGGGTGGGGCGGGAGGGCAACATATATGTGTAAGAAGCTATGTGTAAGAATTGACCAAAACAACACAGAAATATGTAAAAACAAGAGGTCAATGACCTTGAAGCTCTACTGATTGATTTTGATTTCAGGAAGTAGTCGCTACAGACTTGTTTTTTGAAAATCTATTTTTAACCGTGGCGGCCATCTTGAATTTCCGGCCGACCTGAAATTTTGCTAAGATCAATAAGACATTAAGAGCAACATTCCTGTGAAGTTTCATGAAAATCCGTCAGGTAGTTTCAAAGAAGTAGTCGCTACAAGTTTTCATTATATAACTCTATGTAAACAAAGCAGCCATGTTTAAGGTCAAATCAAAACGATTTTCGACAAGGACCAACATCATGTCATACTGATCATTTTAGAAAAAGTCCCATATCAATATCTCTTATTGTTTTGAAGAAGTAGTCGCTACAAACTTATTTATTTTAAATCTATTTTTAGCTGTGGCGGCCATCTTGAATTTCTGGCCAACCTGAAATTTTTCTAGGATCAACTAGACATCAAGAGCAACATTCCTGTGAAGTTTCATGAACATCCGTCAAGTAGTTTCAGAGGAGTAGTCGCTACAAGTTTTTACTATATAACTCTATGTAACCAAAGATGGCCACTGGCAGCCATGTTTAACGTCGAATCAAAATAATTTTCCACAAGGATCTACATCATGTCATGCTGATCATTTTAGAAAAAGTCCCATATCAATATCACTTATAGTTTTCAAGAAGTAGTCGCTACAAACTTATTTTTTAAAAATCTATTTTTAGCTGTGACGGCCATCTTGAATTTCCGGCCACGGACGACGGACGACGGAAGGACAACGGACGACGGAAGACGGACAGCACACCACACCATCCCATAAGCTACGGCCATGGGGCAGGGCCAAATTTGACCCTATGGTCACCATCTGAACAATACTGGTAGAGGACCATAAGCTCATGGCAAATGCAAAATATTATTAAACCTCTGGCTCTTGTAAAGAAATATAAAAAGATCGGACAGGCAAAGTAGCATTCAAGGAGGACAGTCAACCACAAAACACAGAAACAAACACGCAAACAGACAAACAAGAAGGCAAAAGTAATAATAAATGCAAACGACATCACAAACACAAAAGGGTTGACAATAGGGCTACCGCCTTGGAACGGTCAGTGGCAAAGTAGGCCACTGGGGGTTTCAGAGATTTTATGTTTTTGAAATTTCTCCTATATAACTCTAGGTAAAACTGTGTCCTCTGGGGCAGGGCCAGATTTGACCCCTGGGTCACTATTTGAACAAACTTGGTAGAGGACCATAAGCTGATTTAGCAAACTTGATAGTTTAGTAGCTAGTAATCAATATTAAAAAAAAATAATTCAGAAGAAGAGTTAAACATTTTATACTTTGAAAAATGTTCCCCTAATTGCTTTATTTCCCTTTATGTATACCACAAATCTGTAACAATTTTTTTTTAAACATTTGATTTGTATGTGATTTTCTCCCCCTGTCATATTTAGTTATAATTGTATATTATACATGTAGATTTACCAATAAAATGAATAAAACATACCGGCAGCTTTCTCCGTTTCAACATTTCCGCTTAGAACCTCGGCTTTTATCATTTCATCCACATCAACATCATTAATGTGAGATAAGTCCTCTCCTTCATCCATTTCAGTTCCTAAAACTGGTGTATCTGTATCACAAAGCATATCACCTTCATTATCAACTTGAACATTGTCGTCATCCTGGGCTTCTGTCTCTCCCAAATTTGGTTTCTCGCTAGGTGAATCATCACTTGCTATATGTGCCACATTATTGTCTTTTTCCTTGTAAACTGAAACAAAATCTTGTATCAAATCTTCTTTTTCCAGTTGTTTCTCTTCCATTTTCTCTTCATTATCACACCTATCAGGTTCACCATCACAAATATCCATAATATGTTCTGACTGAGGTTCCACTGAATCTGGTTCAATAGCTTTATCTGCAACAGCAAGTTCAGTTTCTTTTTTATCTTTACAATTATTGTCGTGAAAGTCAGATTCATTATCAGCTTCCAAAGTATCATTCCCACTCATATTTACGTCATCTACTTCACCAGAATCTTTTAAATTTTGTCTTTCATTAACTGTGCCTGACTGTAGAGATCCATAATCAGTATTGGACTCTTCCTGTGCTACAATTTTTAAATTACTAGAGTCATCCTCAATATCAGAAACAAGCACTTCAAAACCAGGACATTCAGTATCACTTGTTGATACTGATGGTTTACTTGTATCAACAGCCAGTTCATCTTCGGTTTCGTCAGCTATTGATACATCGTCATCAGATGGTTCTTCTACACCTGAAAACAAAGTTATACATGCATGTACGCAAATGCAGATACTCAGTAAGAATACAAATAATTACAATCATAGAGGGGGTTTGATATCTGAGAACGATCGAGTATTAATGGCCTTTTTTATATTTATAAAACTATCAATATTTTAAACAAGCAGCCTATAGAACTACAAATGCATCCTACCACAACTTCCTTATCTGTTCTAACAAGAAAGCAACTGCTATTGGTTCATGTAACTTGTTTAGGGTGGGAATTTTTTATATGATGGTGATCTCAACGGTTTCCAAGTTATGACCCAGTGGCTAAATCCCCAGTGGTGGGGACGGACCCTGGGGCCGATGCTGGTTGGATATTTGTATCCATATTTTCATGTTCAGTAAGTGTATAACTGTGGTTTTAGAAAATATGTTAAGGCTTTTCCCTATACAAGTCTATGTAAAACATATGACCTCTGCGGTAGGGCTAAATTTGAACCCATGGTCACGATTTGAAAAAAACTTGATACAGGTTATGCATATAAATCACATAAATGCATAATATTAAACAGCTAGCTCTTGTAGTTTCAAAGAAGAAGAATTTCCTATACAACTCTATGTAAAATTGTGACTCCTGGTGTGGTGCAAGACTTGAACCCAGGATCACCATTTCAACAAACTTGATAGAGGAACATAAGATGATGCTTCATGATATAAGTGAAAGCTCTGTGCCTTGTTGTTTTAGAGAGTTTTGTTTCCTATGTAAGTTTATGTAAAACATGTGACCCCTTGGGCAGGGTTAAATTTGACATCAGAGTCACCATTTCAGCAAACTTGGTAGTGGACCATAAGTTTAAGGTAAATGCAAAATATTAAATCTCTGGCTTTTGTAGTTCCAAAGAAGAAGACTTTTTAAGTGTTTCGCTATATAACTCTATGTAAAACATGTGAACCCTGGCGCGGGGCCAAATATGACCGCAGGGTCACCATTTCAACAAACTTGGTAGAGGACCATAAGCTAATAGTAAAATTCAAAATCTTAAACCTCTTACTCTTGTAGTTTCAGAGGAGATGTTTTTAAAGTTTTTCCTATATAAGTCTATGTAAAACTTTAATACCCGGGACGGGGCCAGAAATAAACCCCAGGGTCACCATTCGAACAAACTAGGTAGAGACCCATAAACTGATGCTACAGGTAATATATGACAGCTCTGTGCCTTGCATATTCAGGGAAGAATATTTTTTCAGTTTCTTTAAATTTGAACAACATTGGTAGAAGACCATAAGCTTATAACAAATGCAAAATATTTAACCTATGGCTCATGTAGTTTCAGAGAAGAGTTTAATTTTCCATATATAAAGTTATGTAAAACATGAACCCTAGGGCGAGCCCAAATTTAAACACAGGGTCACCACTTGAACAAAATTGGCAGAGAACCATAAGCTTATAACAAATGCAAAATATTTAACCTCTGGCTCTTGTAGTTTCAGAGAAGAAGATTAAAAAAAAACACTATATAGTCTATGTAAAATATATGAAACCTCGGGCGGGCCCAAATTTAACACCATGATCAACATTTGAATAAACTTGATAGAGGACCATAAGCTTAAGGTAAATGCAATATTTTAAACCTCTAGCCCTTGTAGTTTCAGAGAAGAAGATTTTTAAAGTTTTTCCCTATATACCGGTAAGTCTATGTAAAACTGTAATCCCCGGGGCAGGGTCAGATTGGACCCCATGGTCACCATTTGAACAAACTTGGTAGACGACCATAAGCTGAAACTACATGTAACATCTCTGTGCTTTATGGTTTCAGAGAATAATTTTGTTTAAGTGTTTCCCTATGTAAGTCTATGTAAGTCTATGCAAAACATACAAAATCTCTATATACAATCTTCGGACTACCCGGGCCTTCATTTGAACAAACTGCAGGGCTCCAGAAATTGGATAGCCGACGCTAGTCAAAACTGAAGTCGGCTTGTAACAAATTCCATGCAGGTAGCCCGTCGGGCTAGTCCAAAAAAAAATCCCACTGCCTAAATTACAAGATCTGTGTATAACAAACACACGCCAGTCAGGCACCTGTAATAAAACATCCCCCACATGTTTCATAATCTGTTTATTGCACTCGCTTAGGTAATTCAATTAGCATTTGCAGCGGGAAATCGGCGATTTTCAACATCAAATCAAAACATGCCCGTTAGTCATCCTCCAAGAACCTTAATTGACAGTCGTCATTATCCAATCAATTGATGTGTTGTATTTCAACTCGGGTCGATTAGCCAATGAAATCACTTTTTAAAAATACTACTGGTTGATCACATGCTCGCCACGTGATCATCTCAAAATGGCGGTACTGACTCAAACGAAAACAAATAGGCCGATCACACACAATCAAGCTGATTTGTCGGCGACCTTTGATGAATCAAGAGACCATGGACTTTTGATAATGGAAGCATGCTTTATATGAAACTGTGAAAAGCGTAGTATATCAATACTTAGATAACATTTAGAAATTCCTGACTCAGGGGAAAGAACTCCCGCGAAGTGAAATTGATTATGATACACAGACATATATGTAATATATTTGTGAGAAGAAATATTGATTTCTTTGTAAATAAATTTTAAACACAGTTATATTCATATACAGTTAACAGTTTATATTTATTTTCTAATATATTTTGCCGATTAAAATGCCTTCCTGGAGGAACTGGACTTGAAAACTTTATGAAAACATCTATCACTGTATACAATTTGTGGGTGGGGTAATGCTAAAAAAAACTCTCTCCTAAATTGTTCCATCTTACCATTGCTACGCTTTCACCCAATGACTACTGCAAACACAACTTAAACATACATCAATTGGTTATGAGTAGATAAGAATTAGATTTTTTTTTTAATTTTCTCGTATTTAATGAATTATAATGAGTATCTGAATCCGTTAAATCAGAATCAGCTTTAACATAATGAGATGTCGTCAGCTGGGTATAAGTAATAGAAATAGTCAAGTCTCAGTGAGCTGGTTGATGTAAATAAATTTAAAATTTTGATAAAACAACATACGTAAGCGTATTTCCAAACAAGATAAATGATAACTGACAAAGACAAAAACAAACAGACATATTATTTTTAAGGCAAGTAAAAACAAGAGCTCAATGACCTTGAAGCTCTACTGATAGATTTAGATAGCTAGATCAGCATTCCTGTGAAGTTTCATAAAAATCTGTCAAGTAGTTTCAGACGAGTAGTCGCTACAAGTTGAAGTTTTTACTATATAACTCTAGGTAAACAAAGATGGCCACTGGCAGCCATGTTTAATGTCGAATCAAAATATTTTTCGACAAGGATCAACATCTTGTCATGCTGATCATTTCAGAAAAAGTCCCATATCAATATCACTTAAGTTTTCAAGAAGTAGTCGCTACAAACTTGTTTTAAAAAATCTATGTTTAGCCATGGTGGCCATCTTGAAATTCCGGCAGACCTGAAATTGTGCTAGGATCAATTAGACATCAAAAGCAACATTCCTGAGAAGTTTCATGAAAATCCGTCAAGTAGTTTCAGAGTAGTCGCTATAAATTTTTACTATACAAACTCTATGTAAACAAAGATGGCCAGTGGCACCCATGTTTAGTGTCAAATCAAAATAATTTTCGACAAGGATCAACATCATGTCATACTGATCATTTTAGAAAAAGTCCCATATCAATATCACTTACAGTTTTCAAGATGAAGTCGCTACAAACTTTTTTTTAAAAATCTGTTTTTAGCCATGGCGGCCATCTTGAATTTCCGGCCGACCTAAAAAAATATCTGGGATCAATTAGACATCAAGTGCAACATTCCTGTAAAGTTTCATAAAAATTTGTCAAGTAGTTTCAGAGGAGTAGTCGCTACAAGTTTATACTATATAAATCTATGTAAACAAAGATGGCCGCTTTCGGCCATGTTTAAAGTCGTATCAAAATAAATTTCAACAAGGATCAACATCATGTCATGCTGATCATTTTAGAAAATGTCCCATATCAATATCACTTACAGTTTTCAAGAAGTAGTCGCTACAAATTTATTTATTTTAAATCTATTTTTAGCCGTGGTGGCCATCTTGATCATTTTTCTAGGATCAACTAGACATCAAGAGCAACATTCCTGTCAAGTTTCATGAACATCTGTCAAGTAGTTTCAGAGTAGTAGTCGCTACAAGTTTTTACTATATAACTCTATGTAAACAAAGATGGCCACTGGCAGCCATGTTAAATGTCGCATCAAAATTATGTTCGACTAGGATCAACATCATATCATGCTGATCATTTTAGAAAAAGTCCCATATCAATATCACTTATAGTTTTCAAGAAGTAGTCGCTACAAACTTGTTTTTGGAAAATTTATTTTTAGCTGTGGCGGCCATCTTGAATTTCCGGCCGATCTGAAGTTTTGCTAGGATCAATTAGACATCAAGAGCAATTATATAACTCTATGTAAACAAAGATGGCCGCTGACAGCCATGTTTAACGTCGAATCAAAATAATGTATGACTCTGATAACCATCATGTCATGCTGATCATTTTACAAAAAGTCCCATATCAATATCACTTATAGTTTACAAACTTCTTTTTTAAAAAATCTAATTTTAGCTGTGGAGGCCATCTTGAATTTCTGGCCGATCTGAAATTTTGCTAGGATCAATTAAACATTAAGAGCAACATTCCTGTAAAGTTTTATGAAAATCCGTCAAGTATTTTCAGAGGAGTAGTCGCTACAAGTTTTCATCATATAACTCTATGTAAACAAAGATGGCCACTGGCAGCCATATTTAACGTCAAATCAAAACTATTTTTGACAAGCACCAATATCATGTCATGCTGATCATTTTAGAAAAAGTCCCATATCAATATCACTTTTAGTTTTCAAGATGAAGTCGCTACAAACTTGTATTTTAAAAATATATTTTTAGCTTTGGCAGCCATCTTGGATTTCGCATCAACATGAATTTTTTCTAGGATCAACTAGACTTCATGGGCAACATTTCTGTAAAGTTTCATGAATATCCATCCAGTAGTTTCAGAGGAGTAGTCGCTACAAGTTTTTACAATATAAATCTATGTAAACAAAGATGGCCGCTAGCGGCCATGTTTAAAGTCGCACCGAAATAAATTTCGACAAGGATCAACATCATGTGCTGCTGATCATTTTAGAAAATGTCCCATATCAATATCACTTACAGTTTTCAAGAAATAGTCGCTACAAATTTATTAATTTTAAATCTATTTTTAGCCGTGGCGGCCATCTTGAATTTCCGGCCGATCTGAAGTTTTGCTAGGATCAACTAGATATCACGAGCAACATTCCTGTCAAGTTTCATGAACATCCGTCACGTAGTTTCAGAGAAGTAGTCGCTACAAGTTTTTACTATATAACTCTTAGGTAAACAAAGATGGCCACTGGCAGCCATGTTTAACGTCAAATCAAAATAATGTTCGAAATGGATCAATATCATGTCATGCTGATCATTTTAGAAAAAGTCCCATATCAATATCACTTATAGTTTTCAAGAAGTAGTCGCTACAAACTTATTTTTTAAAAATCTATTTTTAGCTGTGGTGGCCATCTTGAATTTCTGCCCGATCTGAAATTTTTCTAGGATCAATTAGTCATCAAGAGCAACATTTCTGTAAAGTTTCATGAAAATCCGCCAAGTAGTTTCAGAGTAGTCGCTACAAGCTTTTACTATATAACTCTATGTAAACAAAGATGGCCGCTGGCAGCCATGTTTAACGTCGAATCAAAACGATTTTTGACAAGGACCAACATCATGTCATGCTGATCATTTTAGAAAAAGTCCCATATCAATATCACTTATAGTTTTCAAGAAGTAGTCGCTACAAACTTGTATTTAACAAGAGGTCAATGACCTTGAAGCTCTACTGATTGATTTTGATTTCAGGAAGTAGTCGCTACAGACTTGTTTTTTGAAAAATTATTTTTAGCCATGGCGGCCATCTTGAATTTCCGGCCGACTTGAAATTTTGCTAGGATCAATTAGACATCAAGAGCAACATTTCTGTGAAGTTTTATGAAAATCCGTCAAGTATTTTCAGAGGAGTAGTCGCTACAAGTTTTCATCATATAACTCTATGTAAACAAAGATGGCCACTGGCAGCCATATTTAACATCAAATCAAAACTATTTTTGACAAGCACCAATATCATGTCATGCTGATCATTTTAGAAAAAGTCCCATATCAATATCACTTTTAGTTTTCAAGATGAAGTCGCTACAAACTTGTATTTTAAAAATATATTTTTAGCTTTGGTGGCCATCTTGGATTTCGCATCAACATGAATTTTTTCTAGGATCAACCAGACTTCATGGGCAACATTTCTGTAAAGTTTCATGAATATCCATCCAGTAGTTTCAGAGGAGTAGTCGCTACAAGTTTTTACTATATAAATCTATGTAAACAAAGATCGGCCATGTTTAAAGTCGCACCGAAATAAATTTCGACAAGGATCAACATCATGTGCTGCTGATCATTTTAGAAAATGTCCCATATCAATATCACTTACAGTTTTCAAGAAGTAGTCGCTACAAATTTATTAATTTTAAATCTATTTTTAGCCGTGGCGGCCATCTTGAATTTCCGGCCGATCTGAAGTTTTGCTAGGATCAACTAGATATCACGAGCAACATTCCTGTCAAGTTTCATGAACATCCGTCACGTAGTTTCAGAGAAGTAGTCGCTACAAGTTTTTACTATATAACTCTTAGGTAAACAAAGATGGCCACTGGCAGCCATGTTTAACGTCGAATCAAAATAATGTTCGAAACGGATCAACATCATGTCATGCTGATCATTTTAGAAAAAGTCCCATATCAATATCACTTATAGTTTTCAAGAAGTAGTCGCTACAAACTTATTTTTTAAAAATCTATTTTTAGCTGTGGTGGCCATCTTGAATTTCTGCCCGATCTGAAATTTTTCTAGGATCAATAACTCATCAAGAGCAACATTTCTGTAAAGTTTCATGAAAATCCGCCAAGTAGTTTCAGAGTAGTCGCTACAAGCTTTTACTATATAACTCAATGTAAACAAAGATGGCCGTTGGCAGCCATGTTTAACGTCGAATCAAAACGATTTTTGACAAGGACCAACATCATGTCATGCTGATCATTTTAGAAAAAGTCCCATATCAATATCACTTATAGTTTTCAAGAAGTAGTCGCTACAAACTTGTATTTAACAAGAGGTCAATGACCTTGAAGCTCTACTGATTGATTTTGATTTCAGGAAGTAGTCGCTACAGACTTGTTTTTTGAAAAATTATTTTTAGCCATGGCGGCCATCTTGAATTTCCGGCCGACTTGAAATTTTGCTAGGATCAATTAGACATCAAGAGCAACATTCCTGTGAAGTTTCATGAAAATCCGTCAAGTAGTTTCACAGGAATAGTCGCTACAAGTTTTCATTATATAACTCTATGTAAACAAAGATGGCCGCTGACAGCCATGATTAACGTCGAATCAAAATAATGTATGACTCTGATAACCATCATGTCATGCTGATCATTTTACAAAAAGTCCCATATCAATATCACTTATAGTTTACAAACTTCTTTTTTAAAAAATCTAATTTTAGCTGTGGAGGCCATCTTGAATTTCTGGCCGATCTGAAATTTTGCTAGGATCAATTAAACATTAAGAGCAACATTCCTGTAAAGTTTCATGAAAATCTGCCAAGTAGTTTCAAAGGATTAGTCGCTACAAGTTTTTACTATATAACTCTTATGTAAACAAAGATGGCTGTTGACAGCCATGTTTAACGTTGAATCAAAACAATTTTTGACAAGGACCAACATCATGTCATGCTGATCATTTTACAAAAAGTCCAATATCAATATCACTTAAAGTTTTCAAGTAGTAGTCGCTACAAACTTGTATTTTGAAAATCTATTTTTAGCCATGGCAGCCATCTTGAATTTCCGGGCGACCTGAAATTTTGCTAGGATCAATTAGACATCAAGAGCAACATTCCTGTGAAGTTTCATGAAAATCCGTCAAATAGTTTCAGAGGAGTAGTCGCTACAAGTTTTCATTATATAACTCTATGTAAACAAAGATGGTCGCTGGCAGCCATGTTTAACGTCGAATCAAAACGATTTTCGACAAGGACCAACATCATGTCATGCTGATCATTTTAGAAAAAGTCCCATATCAATATCACTTATAGTTTTCATGAAGAAGTCGCTACAAACTTGTTTTTTAAAAACCTATTTTTAGATCTGGCGGCCATCTTGGATTTCACATCAACATGAATTTTTGCTAGGATCAACTAGACTTCATGGGCAACATTTCTGTAAAGTTTAATGAAAATCCATTCAGTAGTTTCAGAGGAGAAGTCGCTACAAAAAAAAGTTTACAGACAGACGGACGGACAGACGGACGCCGCACCACGGCATAAGCTCTGCTGATCTCTGATCTGTAGAGCTAAAAATCAATTTTTAGCTTTGGTGGCCATCTTGGATTTCACCTCAACATGAATTTTTGCTAGGATCAACTAGACTTCATTGGCAACATTTCTGTAAAGTTTCATGAATATCCATCCAGTAGTTTCAGGAGTAGTCGCTACAAATAAAAGTTTACGGATGGACGGACGGACGGACGGACGGACGGACGTACACAAAATCAGGCTTTGTGTGACTAAAACTTGTGTGTCTTTTTTGTGTGTACGTTCGTACTTTTTGTGACTGTTTTTGACATTTTTTGTGTCGTTTTTACCATTTGGACACATTTTAGTCACACAAGCTCCCCTCCCCTTGTGTGACTGCAATTTTTTATTGCTTTAAATGAAGAAATAGACTGTTTCCTGCGCATAGAGACATACTTGCTTGTGTGTCAGCCACACAAGAAAAAAAGTCACGCAAGTATACTTTATACATAAAAAAAGACACACAAGGCGCTCCTGTAAACTCGGACGGACGGACGGACGCCGCACCACCGCATAAGACTATGCTGATCTCTGATCAGTCGAGCTAAAAATCAGGGCGTGTGACAAAAAACACAGAGCTAGTGGGGGAAAAAACAGGGCTAGTGGATTTTCAGGACCCACTAGCCCTGGGCTAGTCCCCTAAAAAAATATTCTTGGAACCCTGAACTGAATAGTCCAGGGGTTGGCGACCATTAAAGAAATTAACCATCCAAATAAGGGCAAACATTACACTAAAAAACCGTTTTCAAAACACTAGACAGATGTTCAGGTCATATAATAATGTATATGTGACGATTAAAAGTTTTCCTTTTCAAGGGTTCTTTAATACCCGTGATTGAATATGCGTAAAATGAATTACGAGCTGGTAACTCTTAATTCGACGCTCCAGTTTTTGGGCCGAAAAGTGATCACAATAGCTTCAGCTCGGGTGAGCTAAATATAGGGCACCCACTCACCACACACAACAAAACGCTGGGACCATGAGAATTGATATACGTTTGAAGTAAACAAGTAAAACAATTGTAATTAAATTATAACTCGGTAACTTATAACTTGTTTGTGGGGGGTGACTTGAATTCGCGTACAAAAGATTTTCTAGATTTCATACCAGACGATATATTAGATAATATCTTTGGGGATACTCCATATACGGGGGATACATTCAGCTTACCTAGAAACAATAAAGACATCAGATACAATAATTATGGCACTTTGCTTACTGAATGTTGCTGTTTGTTTGATATGCACATCTTAAATGGCCGATTATTTGATGACAAAGAAGGGAATATAACTTGTACTTCAAATAATGGTTAGAGCGTTGTGGACTATAATATAGCATCCACTGATCTTTTTGAGTTTATCTCATACTTAACTGTAGAAGACCGCGATGAGTCAGATCATTTCCCTTTGCGTTGTGAAATTAGTCTTACACCTAGGGTTACCAATATTAATGATACGGCATCCGTTTATGTGGAAACGGCAACGAATAGATAAGGTCCAGAAGTAGTGCGATATAACTGGGTAGAATCGAAAAAAGACGAGTTTCTGACTAAATTTAATTATTTGCTAAACTCTTCGTACTCTGATATAGTTAAAGGTATAGAGGAAAACATAAATATTGCAGCCGATACCCTAATTAGTGTGTATACCAAATGCGCAGAGAGTATGTCGATGCGTGCTAAACGTTTTAAATATTTTCAAACACAACCACAATGGTGGGATGATGAGTGTAACAACCTCAAAAAGGTCAAATATTCCTTATTGCGTAAATTTCGAATATCGAATAACCAGGATGATCTCTCAAATTATAAAACATAAAACAAGAGGCCCAAGAGGGCCTGTGGACGCTCTACTGGCTTAAGATAAAGTTTATGTATAAGGGACCATAAGTCTTTCAAAAATCATTCAACCAGAACATGGCGACAACAGGTGCAACTAGGCCTAGTACTGATCATTCTCGCCAAGATTCGCTGAAATCTGGCAAAGAGTTCAGAAGAGACCAATCTGGACAAAGTTTGTGTATTAAAACATTTAAAGGGTCACAACTCTGCCAAAAATCATTCAACCGAAATAGGGCGATGATATGCACAACTGAGGCTTGATACTGATCATCCTTGTCAAGTTTCGTCTATATCCAGCCGTTCAGGAGAATTAGCCTGGAAACAAATTGTGGTATCAAAATCCTTTAAAGGGCCATCACTCTGCCAAATATCTGTAAACCGGAACGTGACAATGACATGCACAACTAGGCTTGGTGCTGATCGTCCCTGCAAAGTTTCATTGAAATCTGGCGAGGGGTTCAGGAGAAGTAGATCAGACAAAGTTTGTGTATTAAAACCTTTAAAGGGCCATAATTCTGCCAAAAAAATCATTTAACCGGAATACGCCAATGATTTGCACAACTAGACATGGAATTGATCATCCCTAAAAAGCTTCGTTTGAATCCGGCCAGAGGTTCAGGAGAACTAGTGAGAACAAAGTTTGTGTATTAAAACCTTTAAAGGGCCGTAACTCTGCCAAAAATCATTCAACCAGAACACGGCGATGATATTCACAACTAGATGTAGAATCGATCATCTCTAAAATGTTTCTTTAATCCGGCCAGGGTATCAGGAGAACTAGTCAGAACAAAGTTTGTGTATTAAAACCTTTAAAGGGCTATAACTCTGCCGAAATCATTCAACTGGAACACGGTGACTATGTACAACTAGGCTTTGTACTGAACATCCCTGCAAAGTTTCAATGAAATCCGGCCAAATGAAGACCCTTTCATCTTAATGAGGCAAAGATATAGCATATTTCAGAAAATCAAGGACCATGCCTCCGATGTAAATGGTCCAATCTGGATGGTTTTCGAACTCGTTCAAGCTTTCCTTGATATAAACAATCTGGTAAAGTTTCATAAAGATCGCATGAAAAATGAAGGCCCTATCATCTTGAGGCAAAATATAGCATTTTTAACTAAATCAAGGGCCATAACTCATATGTTACTGGTCCGATCTGGTAGGTTTTCGAACTTATCCGAGCTTTTATTGACACTAACAATCTGGTAAAGTTCGATAAAGATCTTTGTCTGAGCTGTCATTGATATAAACAATCAGGTAAAGTTTTGTAAAGATTAGATGAAAGATGAAGGCCCTACCGAATTAACGAGGCAAAATATAGCATTTTTAACTAAATCAAGGGCCATAACTCCACTGTTACTGGTCCGATCTTTCTGGTCTTCGAAACTGTTTGAGCTTTCATTTATATAAACAATCTGGTAAAGTTTTGTAAAGATCAGATGAAAGATTAAGGCCCTATTGTCTTAACGAGGCAAAATATAGCATTTTTAACTAAATCAAGGGCCATAACTCCCCTGTTAATGCTCCGATCTAGCTGGTCGTCGAAGTTGTCTGAGCTTTCATTTATATAAACAATCTGGTAAAGTTTAATAAAGATTGGATGAAAGATGAAGGCCCTATTGTTTAATGAGGCAAAATATAGCATTTTTAACTAAATCAAGGGCAATAACTCCGCTGTTAATGGCCAATCTTGTTGGTTATCAAACTTGTCCGAGTTTTCATTGATATTAACAATCTGTGCAAGTTTGGTAAAGATCAATTAATAAATGAAGGTGCTAGAGTGTTCCCGAGGCTTAATATTGCATTTTTCAGCAAAACAAGGGCCATAACTCCAGTGAAATTATTTCGATCTAGCCGGTTTTCGAACTTGTACGAGCTTTCATTGATATAAAGACACTGGTAAAGTATAGTAAAGGTCCGATTAATATTGAAGGCCCTAGAGTGTTCACAAGGCAGAAAATAGCATTTTTCAGAAAAAACAAGGGCCATTACTCCTGTGTTACTGATCGGATTTAGCTGGTTTTCGAAATTATTTGAGCTTTCATTGATATTAACAATCTGTGCAAGTTTGGGAAAGATCAAATAATAAATGAATGTGCTAGCGTGTTCACAAGGCAGAAAATGGCATTTTTCAGAAAAAACAAGGGCCATAACTCTGGTGTTACTGACCCAATTTAGCTGATTTTTGAACTTGTCCAAGCTGTCATTGGTATTAACAGTCTGTGCAAGTTTGGTATCGATCAAATAATAAATGAAGGTGTTAGAGCGTTCACAAGGCAGAAAATATCAATTTTCAGAAGAAACAAGGGCCATAACTCCGGTGTTACTCATCTAATTTGGCTGGTTTTCGAACTTGTCCGAGCTTTCATCAATATTAACAATCTGTGCAAGATTGGTAAAGATCAAATAATAAATGATGGTGCTAGAGTGTTCACAAGGCTTAATATGGCATTTTTCAGCAAAACAAGGGCCATAACTCTAGTGAAATTTATCCGATCCGGCTGGTTTTCGAACTTGTCTGAGCTTTCATTGATATAAAGATACTGGCAAAGTTTCGTAAAGATTCAATTAATAATGAAGGCCCTAGAGTGTTCACAAGGCAAAAGTTAACAGACGGACGACGGACGGACGGACGGACGACGGACGACGGACAACTCACCATCCCATAAGCTCTGCTGGCCTTCGGCCAGTAGAGCTAAAAATACGTTCAAATCTACATGTCGTACAAAAAATAATATTTGTTTAGCCAGAAAAAGGCAAGTTCTAGTTAATACCCGAGGTAATCCAAATAAGTTTTGGAAAACACTTAAGTCGTCAACCCAATCAAAATGTAATAAATCAACCATTACACCGGAAGAATGGTTCACTTATTTTAAGAATCTTCTTCATTCAGACGATCTCACTGAGATTGATCTAGAAGAGGCTCTGAATAATGACAATACGGCGTATGTATTAAACGATCCTATTACCGAATTAGAGGTGCGCCAAAGTATTACGTCCTTAAAAACAGTCACTTTCGCTACGGAAGTGACAGACTGGTACCAGAATTCTTCATAAATACAGTCGATATGGTGACATCAATTCTTACGAACATATTTAATGGAATATTTAACACAGGCAAATTCCCCGAGTCATGGTAACTAAGCATTATGTGTCCGATTCACAAGAATGGATCGATAAATGACCCAAATAATTATCGCGGTATTTCCCTCATAAATACAATTGCAAAATATTTTCTACAATCCTTAAAAACCGATTGTATACGTGGGCTGAACAGAATAATAAAATAGACGAGGCACAAGCTGGGTTTCGAGAAGGTTACTCATGTTTATTTTACAAGCGTTAGAGCAAAAATACCTATCTCGTAAGGGAGGTCGCTTCTATTGTCTGTTCGTTGTCTTCGCTAAAGCGTTCGATACGCTGCGGCATTCAATTCTCATAGCTAGCCTAATGAGTAAAGGTGTGCACGGGAAATTTCTAAAAGTTGTCAGTAGCATGTACGGTAACTTATCTGCTTGTGTTAAATCACATGGTCATTTAACGGAGAGTTTCCCGTGTATGATTGGTACAAGACAAGGGAATGTAAGCAGTCCTCTGATGTTTGTGCTTTTTATTAATGACTTATGTACTCTTCTGAGAGAGAAATGTCAGACTGGTATATTTGTAACAAATGACATTCCTGACATATTAACGCTGTTATCTGCGGATGATTTGGGAAACTGTGCAGAAACTACGATACAACTACAAAGACAAATAAATGTTATTAAAGATTTCTGCGATAAGACAGGTATGAGAGTAAATCTCTCAAAAACCGAAGTAATAGTCTTTAAAAAAGGTGGACCGTTGCGTAACTATGAAAAATGGACTTTTGGTGATAGTTCGATAAAAACAACGTCCTTGTATAAATATATGGGGCTCATATTTACTCCCAAACTTTCATGGTCAAATGCAAAACGAAAATTAGCAGCACAGGCTAAAAAATCTATAAAAGCTGTTCAATATTATCAAAGTAAGTTTGGTTACTTTCACAGTACAGAAATGTTTAAGATATTTGATGCGATGGTCAAACCCATACTGTGTTACGGTTCAGAAATTTGGGGCTTCGCATATTCCGTCAAAATCGAATCGGTACAGTCACGAGTATGTTAATCGTTCCGTGGTATCAACTTTTCGGTAAATAATAGCATGGCTATCGGCGAGTGCGGAAGACTACCGTTATGCCACGAATAGTATTCAAGATGTATAAAATACTGGTGTAAACTCCTGCAAATGCCTAATACTAGATATCCAAAAAAAGTTGTTATAATATGCTTAAATCGTTGGCCGATGTAGGTCGGAAAACATGGGCATCAAAAGTTAGACATCTTCTTTTTAAGTTTGGATTCGGTTTCGTATGGATAGCCCAAGATATAGGTAACCCTGATATATTTAACTCAAGTTAAGGATTGCAGATTGCTTAAAACAAGATTGGCACAGTAGTATCGATAATTCTTCGCGATGTGACATAATAAAACAACGATATTTAGAATTTCATCTTTTATTCAGAGAAGTATAGTTCGTACTCACAGTTTAATTTATTGAAGTTTAATTGGAATTGTATGACATTTGATCAGGTGGTTTGTTAATATTCACATTATGTATTATACTTGTATTGTGGGCCGGAGGCCTTTGATTACTTAAGAAAGAATTATTGTATTGTATTTAATTGTTTGATTGTTTGATTGAGTTGGTTGGTTTGTTTGGTGGGTGGGTGAGTGGGTTTTGGATGGTAGGTTGGGTTTATTGGGAAAGGGATGAAAACTGAGGTGGTAGTATGCACCATAATTACAGTGTAAGACACAACACAGACACATATTTTTTTTAAATTAAAATACACCCAACCCCCAACCCTACAATCAAAATATTTATTTATTTTAAGTGCGAACATAGCTTACATTCTAAATTGAATGTGAAACTAGAACGAATTCGACAGCGCATCAACGCAAATACCCACGTTTTCTTCACACACCACCCGTTCCATCCTCAATCCCAGGGAAGACGTCCGAGTTTTAAATAATAAAATCATTTGACATGCTGTGCATGTCTTTCATAGACGACTATTTATACAAGCTAATGTGCAAAAGTATGGAAGAATGACACTGTAATTGAATTATTAGTTTATTTGATGCCCCTTTACCCAGGCCCAATCGATGACGTAGGAGGAATCAATTGTATACAGTGTAATCCCATTATCATATAGGCTTCATTTAAGACATAATTAAACAAGAGGGCAAGATGGCCCTGAATCGATCACCTGAGGATCTTTTCAATGATGAAAAAATTATCCACTCGCAAATGCTGATTGAAGATGTTTTTAAGTCTTTCCTTATGTAAGTCTATGCAAAAACATGCAAATTCTCTATATACAAACTTTGGACCCCGGGGTTGCAGCCATCTTTTGACCCAGGGACTTCAAATGAGACAACATGATAGTCCAGGGGTTAGCGTTCATTAATAATAATAAAGAACAAGAGAACAAGAGGGTGTGGATGCTCTACAAGCTAAAAAGGCTCTTATATCAAGGCGTTTCATCATTAATTCAGATCATTACCTTTTTACAAGTGCAAAACACAACGACACCCTCAACCGACATTTAAACCAACAACTCAATGTTAACGATTAAAAAGTTTTTTAGTTTTCCCTATACAAGTCTAAAACATGCAAAATCTTTATATACAAACTTTGGAAGAATTAAACAGAAGAAAAAACGTATCCAAACAGGAAACAATAATAACAAGAGGTCAATGACCTTGAAGCTCTACTGATACATTTTGATAGCAAGATCAACTTTCCTGTGAAGTTTCATAAAAATCTGCCAAGTAGTTTCAGAGGAGTAGTCGCTACAAGTTGAAATTTTTACTATATAACTCTAGGTAAACAAAGATGGCCACTGGCAGCCATGTTTAATGTCGAATCAAAATATTTTTTGACAAGGATCAACATCTTGTCATGCTGATCATTTCAGAAAAAGTCCCATATCAATATCACTTACAATTTTCAAGAAGTAGTCGCTACAAACTTGTTTTTAAAAATCTATGTTTAGCCGTGGTGGCCATCTTGAATTTCCAGCCGACCTGAAATTGTGCTAAGTCAACTAGACATCAAGAGCAACATTCCTGTGAAGTTTCATGAAAATCAGTCAAGTAGTTTCAGAGGAGTAGTCGATACAAGTTTTTACTATACAAACTCTATGTAAACAAAGATGGCCACTGGCGCCCATGTTTAATGTCGAATCAAAATAATTTTCGACAAGGATCAACACCATGTCATGCTGATCATTTTAAAAAGTCCCATATCAATATCGCTTACAGTTTTCAAGAAGTAGTCGCTACAAACTTTTTTTAAAAATCTGTTTTTAGCCATGGCAGCCATCTTGAATTTCCGGCCGACCTAAAAAAATTCTGGGATCAATTAGACATCAAGAGCAACATTCCTGTGAAGTTCATAAAAATTCGTTAAGTATTTTCAGAGGAGTAGTCACTACAAGTTTTTACTATATAAATCTATGTAAATAAAGATGGCCGCTAGCTGCCATGTTTAAAGTCGCATCGAAATAAATTTCGACAAGGATCAACATCATGTCATGCTGATCATTTTAGAAAACGTCCCATATCAATATCACTTAGTTTTCAAGAAGTAGTCGTTACAAATTTATTTATTTTAAATCTATTTTTAGCCGTGGTGGCCATCTTGAATTTCCGGCCAGCCTGAAGTTTTTCTAGGATCCACTAGACATCAAGAGCAACATTCCTGTGAAGTTTCATGAACATCCGTCAAGTAGTTTCAGAGGAGTCGCTACAAGTTTTTACTATATAACTGTATGTAAACAAAGATGGCCACTGGAAGCCATGTTTAAAATCGAATCAAAATAATGTTCGACTAGGATCAACAACATGTCATGCTGATCATTTTAGAAAAAGTCCCATATCAATATCACTTATAGTTTTCAAGAAGTAGTCGCTATAATCTTATTTTTTAAAAATCTATTTTTAGCTGTGGTGGTCATCTTGAATTCCTGGCCAACCTGACATTTTGCTAGGATCAATTACACATCAAGAGCAACATTCCTGTAAAGTTTAATGAAAATCCGCCAAGTAGTTTCAGAGGAGTAGTCGCTACAAGTTTTTACTATATATAACTCTATGTAAACAAAGATGGCCACTGGCAGCCATGTTTAACGTCGAATCAAAACAATTGTTGTCAAGGACCAACATCATGTCATGCTGATCATTTAGAAAAAGTCCCATATCAATATCACTTATAGTTTTCAAGAAGTAGTCGCTACAAACTTGTATTTAAAAATCTATTTTTAGCTTTGGTGGCCATCTTGGATTTCACCTCAACATGAATTTTTGCTAAGATCAACTAGACTTCATGGGCAACATTTCTGTTAAGTTTCATGAATATCCATCCAGTAGTTTCAGAGAAGTAGTCGCTACAAATAAAAGTTTACGGACAGATAGACGGACGGACGACGGACGCCGCACCACGGCATAAGCTCTGCTGATCTCTGATCAGTCGAGCTAAAAATAAAGAATAAAAAAAAACGTTTACCTCCAATGCGATTTGAACCCACGACCCTAGCTTCCCAGTGTACAAGAAGTAGTTCAAAGATTTTTCTATGGTGGCCATCTTGAATGTCACGTTGAACTTATTTTAACAAATTTGAAAACAATTCACCTAAGGATCATCCATGTAAAGTTTGGTCAAAATTGACCAAGCTGTTTCTGAGAAGATGATTTTTTTGAAGATTATGTTTTTGAAGTCTATACAAAACATGTGACTCCTGGGTGGGGGCCAAATGTAACCCCAGGGTCACCATTTGAACAAACTTGTAGAGGACCATAAGCTTATAGCAAATGCAAAATATTAAACCTCTGGCTCTTGCAGTTTCAGAGAAGTAGACTTTTTTAATTTTTCCTTATATAAGTCTATGTAAAGCATGTGACCCCTCGGGTGGGGCCAAATGTGACCCCATGGTGACCACTTGAACAAACTTGGTAAATGTATGTATGTATGTGTAAAACTTTTAAATACTCCATATTCAAACTTTGGACACCCGGGGCGTAACACTATTTTACCCTGGGAACTTGAACAAATCAAATACTCTAGTGTTAGTTATCATTAATAAAGAAAAACTGCCAAAATCTGTTCAGTGGTTCTTGAGAATAAGATTTTGTAAACTTTCGATTTTTATAGTAGCGGTGGCCATCTTGCATGCCACATTAACCTAATTTTAAAATTTTAACCACTCACCCCAGATTCATCCTGTGAAGTTTGGTAAAAATTGACCGAGCGGTTTCAGAGGAGATATTGTTTACAATTATTGACTCACGGATGGACGGACAGATGAAAAGTGATTCATTACGTAGTCCGATTATTAACTGTCATAACCCATCCAACCCCTTCTCCATGAAGCGAAAATGGGTTGGCTGGGGTCTGAAATAAAATCTTAATTACGGCTTAAAACGTTTGCATCTTGTAAAATTAAATGTTATAATAGGTAATTTCAAACAGGTTATCATATTTTTTCAGTAACAGAAATATAAAAAGATTGGACAGGGAAAGTAGCATTCAAGGAGGACAGTCAACCACAAAACACAGAAACAAACACGCAAACAGACAAACAG
>JAWPHD010015471.1:0-55171 GCA_037043455.1 Cyrtodaria siliqua | reverse complement strand
CAGCAAACTCTTGCAATTTGCAATAACATCATCACCTTCGAGAGAGAAGTTGAAAACATTCTACCTGTTTTGGCTTGGGTCATAGATTTAATACGTATGTAGGTCTATGCTTGGGTGTAATCTCTTTTTAAATTCACGCGCAGCTTCTGTAATGTTTTCAACGTAATACATGTTTGTTTATAAGTAACCAAGTAACCGATGTTCATATTCGTTAAAATTGATTTCTTTTCTAATAAATCAATTATTTTTGTAACCAGATACCGTTTTTAATACTATTTTCCTATATTATGAACAAAGCAAGTTGAAATATTGACCTAAGAAATATTTAATCTAAAAAGTAAACTTAGCTGGATTTCGCTGTAAATGTGTGTGGTGCAGTGATTACTGTAACAGAAAGGGGAAGTAACCACTGCGGGGAGTTTGTTAATCAATACTAGCCTCGGTCCACCCGGCCCGCTTCTGATCCAGAACCAGAGCCTGGGGAAAATAGGACGTTTGAAATCGATCCAACTTTGGGGCGATTTTGGCGAGATTTGAGAGATTCTACGAGACTTTCAAAAAACATGTTTTCAAATTATTTAATATTAATTTCTTATTTTTTAACTTATGAGAAGCAGCAAATGACGTTAAAAAGTTAAACTAGTGCTTCAACAATTGACGTTGTACGTTTATTACAATATGACGTCACGCAAACGTCGAATTTATCACGCGTGTCTACATATAAGTTAGTGTGTCGCTTGAGATATTCATTCACAGTAACAATACTAACTGAGGGAGGAAATTGACACTTTCAATAAGACATCTATGTGCAGGCCAGCAGATTCAATACAATTCAAAAAATTGTCAGTATTTGTTGTTTTTCAATAATAATCTATAGTTTATTCAAAAATGGTTTTGTTTTACTAAGAAATATTTAGTTTTAAATACGCAACATCTAGTAGTGTTAGTTACAAGAACCGCGTCTTCTTTGAGATAGCATGAATACAATTGTATGACTGCGGTCCGCGTAGAAGAACGAGGTTTCAGTTTTTATTTCCATATGTAAATCAAATCCAGTATTTACAGCAATTCCAGCAGGTTTAAATGAATGTTTACAGTGGCAGTCGCCTGATCGTTATTTCGTTTAGCTCACTTATGTACATCGTCGAAACTCATGTTTGATTGATTACGTTATCACTCCATTCATCAGTGATGAATGGAGTGATAACGTAATCAATCAAACCTGGGTTCCGACGATGACTTATGTATAGCAGTATACTTTTTAAATCAAGTGATATCCTCTCCCGATATCATAACAAATACAGTATAGTAGAGCACTGTCAAAACAAAATGTCATTCTCTACCAAATTATAAAGCGATTAATGTTCCTGATATATTTACAGTTCCCAGCCCACGACTTATAAGTTCAGTCAACTTACCATTCTTAGTGTGGATTACTTAAGAAATATAAATACGTATCTGTGTTTTATCGGTGAATAAAATACAGCTAGGAGTTCGGGAGCGTAGTATTTAAAATTACGAGTGCGTTAGAACGAGTGATTTAATACTCGCATCCGAACGACAACCTGTATTTTATTCACCGATAAAATACAGGTAAGTATTTATTATTTCCATTCTAACACAACAATAACCCCATTGTTTACGCTATTGTTGGGGCACTATATATTATCTCGGAGGTCAAGGTAATCAGGCTGCTATGGTTTACAGGCTGTTCCATTGGGCGCCCCCGTATACAAAGTTTTGCGTGGTACAATATGTTTAAATACACTGGTAGTCACGTGACAAACAATTAAGTCATTGCTTCGTCATACGTCAAACGCTCTCAGCGCGTTCAAGATGCTTATGTACTGATGCATATGATGGGATTATATCGGGGGGGGGGGGTGGGGGGGGGGGGGGGGGGTGCAAAATATAGGGAAAGCAAGTTTGATGTAATTAACATTTCATTAAAATTACTGTTGAGGTTGTCTTCGATCGTGACGTATATTTACCAAGTGTACGTCATGTAACGTGGCGCTTCAACGGATGAAATATTACGCGGGGTATTAATGGAACAGCTGTATTTTATCGTAGATTAACATACAGTTGTCTCTCTTCTTTGTGTATATGAGCGATTTCGCAGGTCGTGTTAGAATACACAATCAGACTCTATTTGTATATAAGTGCTGCTGACGTATGTTTTGCTCATACCATTACATTCGTTCAAGATGCACTTTGGTAATTGCAAAACAAGGTACAAAGCTGAAATAGCCCACTATTGATGTTTCTCATGAAGATGTTAATTTATATCACGGTGTTGTAGGAAAAAGCCAAATATTTAACTGGAAGCCCACATCATGCACATTGTCCACTACCTTACACGATAGTCATATTGGGTTTTATATATAGCCGATTAAGCATATTAAATGAAGACCTGATTGCCAATCCTAAGTCGGCGCAATATAAATGCGCGGAAGGAACTCGTGCATATATCCCAAAAGCAAATATAATAACCTTTAAACATATAAATAGGTCACCCTGCACGCTGCATCTCTATTTTCATCTTCTCATTGATGTTAAATCGGAGTAGTTACTAACTTGAACTCAGATTAGTCATCATGCAAATCTTGACTCGTTCTTGTACTTACTTTTGGAATGCTTTTCTCGATTCTCGGGTTAGATTTGGATAACTTAATACTCATATATTTTCCCAGTATGAAACTTTGTCATTCCATTCGCCACCTATCTAAATTGTTTTTTTTGCTGTATTCGCCTACTTTTCAGAAAGCACAACATAGGATATAATGGCATAATTACTATGTGTACTAATGAAAGAAACTGATAGCAATAATCTAATACTGCACGAACAATGTGTAAGGGTTATTGGTGCAGTACTTATATATTTAGTATAGCTTACATTTGAAAAACTACTTGATACAATTGACGTTTTGAAAACATGTTTAATCTACTAGAAAATAAAGCTCATTTTAAATAAAAACATATTTATTTAAGGTTTGTTTTACACTCTATAATAGTCAGTTATCATTTGCAATACAATCTAAAACAGGTGTTCACTGTTACAATCTACAATCTAAAACAGGTGTTCACTGTTACAATCTAAAACAGGTGTTCACTGTTTCAATCTACAATCTAAAACTGGTGTTCACTGTTACAATCTAAAACATGTGTTCACTGTTACAATCTACAATCTAAAACAGGTGTTCACTGTTACAATCTAAAACAGGTGTTCACTGTTACAATCTAAATCAGGTGTTCACTGTTACAATCTGAACTGGTGTTATAATCTATATCCGGTGTTCGCTGTATGCAATCTAAGGCTAGATTTCGATGATAGCATCTAAACCATGTGTTCACTGTTACAATATAAAGCTGGTGTTCTCTGTTACAACATGTTGCTAGTGTTCGCTGTTAGCATATAAAGCATAGCGTTCGCTGTTAAATGATCGACTATATGCCCGAAATTAGCAGTGAAATCGTAGATATACGATAACAGTATAACAATGTAAGTTTACATGAAACATTTCGTGTGCATAGACATCTCTAAAGAGAAAGTTATCCGTCTCAATAGGCAACTAACGTCACACCGATTACGTGTTATTGATACAACTCCTATGATCGTAATTGATCGTAATTATATACGTAACTAACATAGTGGAGGAACTAATACGATATTTGGGGAAAATACCCTACAGACCAATATATAAAGACGCTATTAATGATGTATCAGCTTTCGTATTAATGCATTTGTACTATTCTGAAAACGTTCTACGCACGAAAATACGGTAGGCATATATATGACAAGCCAAATTGATATTCAACAAGATATCGTTTTATTTTACCGGGATATCTTTCTGATTATAAATATATGATTAGAAAGATATTTTGCTCTTAAGAGAGATACATTTCACACTAGAACATTTTATTTATAAAGATGTCTCTCTACTTTAAAGAGATATTTCTTATATCTCGATATCCTCTTACGCCTAAAAGATATATATGGAAGTTTAGTGATATATTTCTAGCTTAAATAGATACACTTCTATCTTGCAGAGATATCTCTCTAAGTAAAAATTATATTTGTTTTAAAGAAATGGCGGGAAAATACCTTGTAAATATTTTCTCAATCATTCTTATATAAGGCGTCCGACGAACGTGAACGCGTAATGTCTGTCTACGAAAATTCCATTGAAACAGTTCATTTATATATCAAGCATTCAAAATGAAGAAAAACAAACAGAAGTAGTTCAGTCACAAGTAAAACGAGCAGGTTGGGTTTATTAAAGCTATGCATACATTATCGAATTACCATTGGTTGCAATAATACATTTGTTAGATTGTTACAATAATTTAGTTTTGAAGTCAATGAATCTACCAGTTTTGCAGTGACAAAAGTGAGTTTCATTCAGAATGCATGTAGTGTGTTTTCATTCCGGAATCAGTCATGTTTATTCATGTTGCTCTTAATTGAACTACGGGTCAAAACGTTAACAGGTAAATAATGTTTATCATTAAATTGTGAGATTATCCCCTCTCCTCACTATAGGTCACATACCACTATTGAATTGGGGCTTCTGATTGGCTGACAAAAGTATAGGGTCTATTAGGGCATATAGTCAGATTGTAAGGTAGATTCTGATTGGATTAAATTACCCAAATCATAACAAATCCCCATAAAACATCAAAATATTATATGTTCAACATAAAACAGGTTCATTTAGGATATTTTGATTGAAATTTGTATTTTTATTGATCAAATTGTACTGAGGGTATATTTATAAAAAGTACAATTTATTTACTGCCATTCTGGGGGTGCCTACCTTCAGTGAAGCATTAGAGGCTGAAAGCATTACATTATCCCCAACTGCTGATCATTTTTGAGTGTATCGAAAATAGCTCTTTAAGAAAAGCGTTATTTTTTTAGCCAGTCTTATTTAAAAATAAGGGTTGAAGGCCAAAAGGCTATAATGTAGGCCTATGGGAAATGCAAAAGTGGTATATGACCTAAAGCTACGCCTGTCAATAAGGTCTCATGGATACCGAGGGACAACCAGTCAATAAGGGGCATGCTCTAAAATGTCCAAATCATAAATCCAAACAATTATGGAGAGTCTATTCTTAAACCATTTCGATTTGTTATCACTTCACTTACGTTGCTTTCCTTGTTTGTGAAGGATTTCTTAAAACCTGTATCTGCTATATATCGACTAGTAAACTTAATTCTTGTTTTAATAGATTATGCCCAGGAGTCGTGAATTTTGTTCTGTACGTATCTGTTATATTTCCACTAACTCAGATTACGTCATGTTAAATTTTCATGTTTATTCGTGTTGCTCTATAACTCTATTATGTTCTACTATCCTTACTATACTCAGTTGCAAAAGAAATTGGACACTGAGTTTTGTTTAGATTTAATTGCATAACGTTTATTTAGAGTTAAATTGACAAATTCCAAAATGAATATGCTATGATTGGTACCAACATTTTCATCATTCCATTGCCAATATCATGTCATTTAGTTTTCAATATGTAGAATAATTAAAGGACTGTCGCTTGATAAAGAGGATAGGGTGTAAAGTAAAATGTTCAAAGTGTCCAGTTTCTTTTGCAACTGAGTATATTTCTAAACAACATGTTTACCCTTGACTTTCATTCATTTTTCAACGGGTTATTATAATATAATCCCTTAGCGTCCGTTTTCGTTTTTAGCTCTACTGATCTTATGCCATGGTGCGGTGTCCGTCGTCCGTCCGTCCGTCTGTCTGTCCGTCTGTCCGTCCGTACTCCTCTGAAACTACTGGATGGATTTACATGGAACTTTACAGGGATGTTACCCATAATGTCTAGTTGATTTTAGCAAAAATTCACATTGATGTGAAATCAAAGATGGCCGCCAAAGCTAAAAAATAGATTTTTAAAAAACAAGATTGTAGCGCCTACTTCTTGAAAACTATAAGTGATGTTGATATGGGACTTTTTCTAAAATGATCAGCATGACATGATGTTGGTCCTTGTTGAAAATTCTTTGATTAGAAGTTAAACATGGCTGCCAGCGGCCATATTTGTTTACAGAGAGTTATATACTAAACAATTGTAGCGACTACTCCTCTGAAACTACATGACGGATTTTCAGGAAAGTTCACAGGAATGTTGCTCTTGGTGTCTAATTGATCTTAGCAAAATTACAGGTCTGCCAGAAATTTAAGATGGCCGCCACGGCTAAAAATTGATTTTTGAAAAACAAAATTGTAGCGACTACTTCTTGAAAACTATAAGTGATATTGATATGGGCTTTTTCTAAAATAATCAGCATGTCATGTTGTTGATCCTTGTTGAAAATCATTTTGATTCAACGTTAAACATGGCTGCCAGCGGCCATCTTTGTTTACAAGAGTTATATAGTAAAAAAAGTTGTAGCTACTATTTCTCTGAAACTACTTTACAGATTTTCATGAAACTTCACAGGAACGTTGCACCTAATGTCTAGTTGGTCCTAGCAAACTTTAGGATCGGCCGGACATTCAAGATGGCCACCACGGCTAAAAATAGATTTAAACAAATACAAGTTAGTAGCACCTACTTCTTGAAAACTATAAGTGATATTGATATGGGATTTTTTCTAAAATGATCAGCATGACGTGTTGTTGGTCCTGGTTTAAAAATAGTTTGATTCGACATTAAACATGGCTGCCAGTGGCCATCTTTGTTTACATAGAGTTATATAGTAAAAACTGGTAGCGTCTACTCCTCTGAAACTACTTGACAGATGTTCATGAATGCTGATCAAGCTATCAAAACTTATCAGTAGAGCTTCAAAGTCATTGACCTCTTGTTTAGATTACCATTTGTATTATTGTAATTACCTTATAAATCTTGAGATCGTTACCAATTCATCAAATGCTTTCAAAAGCACTCGTTTCTCAGAAATAGTAAAGCCGTCTACATTCTTTCAAATTTGCAATTGGTTTTATATAACGTCCCTTAGCGTCATGGTGCTTTTCGTCCATATTTAGCACTCCATTCAGACGTGAACGGAAACATTGGTATCAGCTTTGGTTGAAATATTAGCTTAGATTTTGGGACATATTTCTAAGTGTGTAGTTAATAGTTAATACAATTCAGTAGATGCTTGTAAATAATTATTGTGTTATAGCTTGTTATGAAAATATAGCCATGGTCTGACTGGTTTGCATTAGAAAAATCAGTAAACAACATTTTGTTAAAGGATGAAACTCGGTGATATAATGTGGCATACAAGAATTCCATATGACCATGATTCTTATCAAATCTGAATTAAACAAAAGCTGGTTATTATCATTTCAATGAATACACAATGGGCAAAATATGTCTAGATGTCTAGATTTGATATAGTCATACATAAAGCATATGGGCATCTTCGATAATACATGTTGATGTTTAAATGATTATATTGTAGAAGTATAGGTACCGGACTGGAATTGTTTTGCTTCCGGGGTCGTAGCCGTCATATTAAGCAATCGGGAAGATATCATAAAAAAGCAAATAATGGCTTGACGGCTTATATTTGGCAATGAAAGATGGTCATCTGGACCAGGTTCGTGTGAAATATATCCTTGATCCAAAGATATTGTAGATGTCAACACAAACATTTGCTGTTCTGAAAGGATTTTAACTGGGAGAAAAACAGATAAACGACCATAGCCTGGATATGTAGCCGTATATTGTCTAAGTATGTTTATTGACAGACATTCATATCATTGGATATAAATTAGTTTCTCCTCTGGTGAAAGCTCTTGTAAAATTAGTATTTTTCTATTAGTTAAATTATCCAAAATAATACAGAGCCTTTTCGATTTAACATAGATGTTATGAAAAGCAGCAAACATTGGTGAGCACGCGTCGTTGAAAGCATGCCGTTGCATCCTTACATTATTTATAGTACAATACATGCAATTGGCTGTCTATAGTGGCATCATTTTCACACAACGCCCTTGTTATCCTCATTATAAGGAATGTGATAGTAGAAATTATAAATCCTTGTCAAATAATGACGCGTTCACAGACCATTTCGCAATATATATCTAAATGTGTTTCACCGAGCAAAATACCATCGTAATAGCATCGTGTACATTAATCATTTGTATGAGATTGTATTTATAAACAAACGCAGTCCAACAGAAGAACATTTTATATAACGGAGTTCCGTAAAATGTGTTTCCAAGTGCGTGATAAATCAATGCAACACCTCGTATTATAAAGAAAGAACTCTTGCTATTTGCAACATATACAGATGAAACACAATGGCTGTGATACAGCCTAATAAGAATTAAAGGGATAAAACGTAAACATGTAACGCACGTATCCGTCTACACTATATGAAGGGTGTTAGGAAATTAATGTCACTAGTATGTTTACCACCACCAACTGCAAATGTAGTCGACTGCAGTTCCTATTTTATAAACGTATCTCTCTTTTTTGCTGACAATTAGAAAAATAAATGGGAGAAAATCGCCCAATTCTATTCGATTGAGTTGTTGTATGTATAAGCAGTGTATTTTTAGTTTTTTTATTATTATTGATGAATATTTTCCAACTATTTATTATAATAAATGCATAAGCACTGTGATAAACTATCAACGTATACCCTTAACCTGTTCAGTAAACAAAAAATTACCCGTACTACAAATTAGTATTCACGTAATCGGTATATGTTTAAAATTTATATTTGTTTTAGTATTTATTTCAAATAATTATGTATTTCTGAGATCATATCAATAAATCATTAAGCTAGCATGATATAATGTATTTAGAGCTTAAACATAGCAATACTGGCAAAAAATATCATGAATAACTGAACACTTGGCAACCTTAAGATCTTTTGACACAAAACATATCAAACGTCTGCGAAAGAGTTTACTGATCCCCCTTTCGTACAGATGATTTGTTTTTAATGTCTCGTTTTCTTTGGCTCCGATAGTTTTGAGAAATAATGAAACAATATTTAAAACAATGCATAATAATGTTTATCGATAAGGTAGCAATTTGTTATTCATTTATATTCATTAGTGGCTAACATATGCCATGCATTGAGTGTAAAAGAAGTATAAGTCCGGTTTTTTTAAATTAAATGCATTGAGGGCCGTGGCGCAGTCGGTAGCACGGCGGATTTGTAACCGGATGTGGTGCCACTGAGTTTCTTCTGTTTGTTCTTGGCAAGACACTTTCCCTTAGCCTCGTCCGTCGGATGGGGACGTAAACCGGGAGGTCCCGTGTATCCCCTCTCTCTGGGGCGGCTCTAAATAACCTATACTGTGTTGATGAGCCGTTAAACAACATTCATTTCTGTCGGGTGTAACGTATAGTACTATAATAGCACGGACAGGTTTTTCATTCAAAATGGATTTAGGTGAACATAATACAAGGTTGTCGTGTGTCCCTTTAAGGTACCGTATAGGGACGTCCATATTTAGACAAATCAAATGCACGATGTTTGTCTATTATATGCATGCTGTCAATTACTAGCCCAGTAGCTATTTGTACACAGTTTGTGAAGTTGGAATAAATACTGAAAATGTGATCACTTGGAAGCAACAAACACAAACAAGAGAGAAAAGTAGCAGACTCGGTTTTATTGAGTCTGTTCATGAGTAGTAATTATAAGATGCAACACCTCTCACGCCTCCTAGTACCGGCTTAAGCGATGCTCTACTTTAAAGCAACACATAATGGGCTTGATGATCTCAAAGAACCAGCAAATAATAACACTACTGATTTGTTATCGGGGCGACTTTTTACGGCCGTCACACAGCACTAAACAAGCGCTAGTGCGAATGTCAAAAAATACTAAAAAGGTGATCCCTTGGAAGCAAAAAACACAAGCAAGAGAGAAAAGTAGCAGACTCGGTTTTACTGCGCCTGCTTATGAGAGGTAATTATAGGATGCAACACCTCTTGCGCCTCCTAGCACCGGCTTAAGCGATATTCTTCTTTAAAGCAACACAGAATGGGCTTGATGACAAGATACATGACGTAAGTTTTATTTTCATATGATTTTCATGACATAATATATAACTAAATATTGATACATTTACATATCTCTCAGGTTTGTCTTTATTATTCAAAAGTGTGAATAAGTATATTTCGGCTACTCATAAGAGTATAGTTAATTTCAATTCGTTACTGTTTATAGGCAAGTGCAATATGATTACGAACTATGGGATGCCATCCTCAACGCACATTCCAGATAAATTGTCGCCTAAAGAAATGTTTCTTATAAGAATTTGTGCAATTAGATAGAAGTTATTTTCAGCTAAGGTGATATGTAATATGTTTTTAACGATTCAATGCAAATTCTAGTCAATAGTATTGTTAAATAAATTTGAGTTGCAATCAGATAAATCAGCCGAAAAGTGCGAAGCAATTAACTTGAAATATGAATACCTGGTTGATACGAAATGATGCTTGCATAACGATGTGGACTTTATTGTTAGAGATTTCCTTTTGATGGGATTTAGTTTTGTTTACACTGTCTTGTATATTTGGGCGCTGAGACAGGATAATAGCGAGGATTGTGCGCATATAAAATCGATTCAAGCTACCAGTAGGTCTTATTGCCTACTGACCGTTCCACGTCGGTAACCCTGTCTTCACCACCCTTTCTGTTGTTTTTTGTCTCTTTCATTGTAGTTTCAAGTCCTTGTTTGCAGTACAGTGCGGACCTACGATGCCATTGCGTTCGGAAGCTGTGGTTTCTATAGGGACACTATATAACATTTTGCAGCCACTCGATTAAATCTGATTATTATTTATATAAAACAAATACAATAACACGGGAATTTATTGAAAATGCAACATATTTTACATGAGACAATATCTCTGTACTAACAAAAAAAATAAAAATATATCTTTTTCAAATTGTGATTGGCAATTGTGAATCTTCCTGAACCATTAAGTACGTTATAATAACGTAGTCAAAATGCATTGGAAAATGCAATATTGGTCGTTCTAAAGCAATCTTTCTTACATCTCAGAGTAACATAGGTCCCCTGGACGTATTTAGGGTGCCTTGTGTATTTTATTGAAATTAAGAATGTAACGCAATATACGTGCACAGTTTCTTCAATTTAGTTCTTTTTTCGTTTAACAAACAATCCGAGACGAGCCTCTTTCAACGTTAATGCGTTGTTGATTTTTGTGAAATTGCCATACTAAGGCAATAAAAATCTTCGTCAAACAGCTAGAGGTACCTGCCCGTAAAGTTGCATTGTGCTAAAAATACGATTCACCGTGCAGGTGTAACCTCATATGAACGCCGAGCGGAGCGAAGTGTTATTCGAAAGAAAATAAAGCTAATTACACCGAGATTACATCGAGCGAAAAGACGTTATACAGCTAATTTCACCGAGCGAAGCGAGGTCTTGTGCATTGAATATAACATACATGCAAATTAAGATTGTTTTTCGATTATCTTCTCTTCTATTCTATTCAGTGTTTTCGCAGGCTCAGTCCATTCAATTCAACATATTTATTTTATTTAGTTTTTACAATCTAATTTGTTCAAAAATAAATTGTTTGACTGATTTACTCACATGATTATTACTCAGGGGGACCAAAATGGTTCCTTTAATTGATTTTGTGAAATTCAGTTTCAATTTATTTTAAATAAGAAGGTTGTATTAACATGATTAAGAAATAATTGATTCTGAAATCATTTAGTCTCGCCAGGGAAAACACTTTTAAGATAGAATAATAGCCTTTCATCTGTATATGTGTTTGTGTCTAGCCACTCAAATTACAAAATGTAGGAGTTCAGTTTTGATTATCAACACACGCTTGATAGTAATAGAGCGTTTAGTAAGTTGTCGAGTCATAACATAGGAGAGGTATTTACCTCTTTTTCAAAAAACAAAACATGACAGAATATCTTAACCACAAATTAATGTTTGATTCAAACTGAAAGAATATTACCTAGTATATGCAAGTATATGCAATCACATTTAAGTTCAAAACGACAAATGCTAGACTTGCACACCATCGGTCCTGGCAAAAAAAGAATATGAGAGTGACCTTTGGAAACGGCCGAACCTGATAAATATGAAATATTGCAGTCTCGGCTTGTTCATGAACGGTAGTGAAATATGCTTGCTACCGTTCACGCCCCCTAGCCCCGGGTTGAGCAGAACTCAATAGTAATAAAAAAAAATCAATAGTACAGAAAGTTAACCAGTTAGGAAGATAAAGCTCTGTTTTGCCAATAGTATTTGTTTTAATTTACGCAATGGATTCCTTTGATGTCATTTTGTGATTGTTCAAAGCTGCGTAGTCATATAATCCTAGTTTTTCTGTATTGGTGAAATCTGCGATGTTAAACGTGTTTATGAGGCTAGACCGCCATTATGTCAGCATTGTCCTTTTAGAAATAGAAATATTTATATATATATAATAAAATCTATTTTATTTTGCCGCAAGCTTTCGGTTGTTTTTCCAACCTTTTTAGTGGCGTTTATTTTATATACAATTTAACGGAAAACAACATATATATATACATGAAGCAATGTAGCAATGGATCTCATTCATCAGAAACCGCTCATCCAGCAACACAATTGGCGAAATTATAATGCATTTATTTTAAATTTGAGGTGAAAAGGGACAAATGTCCGGCCAAATCGTGCTACACAGAAAATAGTTCAACGTGCTCATTCTGAGGGTGTTTTCGCGGGGGAAAATTTAGCCTTTCGCAAATAAAACTTGAGCTATCGGGTACACTCTTACTTGTGTTTTCAATAAGTGTAATTTGGGATTTATTGTGGTCGAGTATACTCTTACTTGGGTTTTCAATAAGTGTGATTTGGGATGTATTGTGGTCGAGTATACTCTTACTTGTGTGTTCAATAAGTGTAATTTGGGATATATTGTGGTCGAGTATACTCTTACTTGTGTGTTCAATAAGTGTAATTTGGGATGTATTGTGGTCGAGTATACTCTTACTTGTGTTTTCAATAAGTGTAATTTGGGATGTATTGTGGTCAGACTAGTGTTTCATTAATGATCAAAGTAGGTTATATTAACTGTGTCGTCAAAACTTGCGCGTTTGATTTAAAACAGGTCTTTCAATTCGTCTTGCCAGCATTTGTAAACACTGTCGCTATTCATGTAAATATCATAATAACCTTGTTTACTTCGCTTCCTTTAAACACCAAGTGTTTGTATCTGTTCCCAGAAAATGTTGAGATATTCAATGTTTATCTTATCTGATTTAGTTCCAGGTCTCAGTGGCTTGTTTTGACATAAATCACTCACGCTTTGTATCTAAAATATTCGTAATTAAAAACACCTTAACTGATTAAACTAATATGCATGGATGTTATTATAATCTCTGAAGATTTAAAAACAAACTCATACATTCATATAATGGTTAGGAATTCTTATCTTGTAAACTCTTTTTTCTCCGGTGTAGTATGATAGTTGTTATTCTTAAACGATTTTGTCAAAAATTATGAACAATACTTTCATGCTTTACATGCCTATATTATGGTGTTACAGCCGTTCCCGATTGAGCATGGAAATACATCGCTTGCGTCAATGGATATTTGATACATCAGACTTGTAAACAACCGATGACGCCGTCCAATAAAATGGAAGTACTCAGCGAATTGAAACTAGTTGTCACCTCCCACTCGTCCCTCTTACAAGTCTCACGTGACCAAAATCAATAGCATAACAAAAACACTGAGTACATGTACAGATGGTCCCACGCGGAACTGCGGGGACGTAAATATTTGATCATCGCGGATTTTTTCCACAGAATTACCTGAGTTCCATTGCGGTCGCGACAATCACAAATGTCCGAGAAAGCTAACGAAAAGTTGCCTTCGCGGTAATTATGACCCAAGGCTAATCCATCGCGGGATCGCGATGATTTTCTAAATGACTGAAAACTAGGCAGATCGACAATTTGCAGTTTTTCCTTAACGTGTGCACACATAATAAATTTAGTTCATTTAATGAACGACAACAACATGTTCAGTGTGTACATGCACCTGTTTAGAAACCATTTAAAACCATTTAATAATCCAAATTAAATAATACAAACACGCAGTCAAGCGAGGTAAATTTCCACTCTGTTGCTAGGTGCAAAGCTATTCGCGCGTTTTCTGTGTATTGAATAGTGAGTACACAGTCAAAAGCTGAATTAAAGGGACACGCGGAAATTTAATTGCACACAACTTGACATAATGTAAAACAAAACACAAAGATGGTAAACATAATCAAAACATCTAATTTATAACCATTCAATTGAGTACTCTACTAAATGGGGAAAATTCAACACATGCTACTTGTCACGTAGGCCTTGATCCGAGTCTTGGAAAAAAATGCCGCCAACATCAAAGGGACTGTTCTATACACAATTTCCAACTCTACCTAAAAATGAAAATGGGCATATCCGTATATTGTCTTGTGAACGGACATTCTCGCTTGCCAGAGTTGTGTAAAACCGTGCGGACAATTTAACTCGGGAGATGTAAAAATGATGATCGGCCACTAAATATAAATCATTTTGTTAATTTGTCGTGAACGATCAAGCGTTTACTACGCTAAATATTGCGTTATTTGCATTGAAGGCTGCGTGAGACCTTTAATTCATACAAATTCAAAAAACAATGATGTAGACTACACACATTTGTGTGTAAAGATCGATTGCTACTGTGGCAACAATGGGTCGACGAATCGGTGACGAGAGTGACAACTATTCATTATATATTCACACTCTTGTTTATATTTAGCGAGGAATGGGGCGGAGTTGAACACAGGATGACATTGCGTCAGTGTGAATGAAATGCCATGCTCAATCGTGAACGCCGGTATTTTCTATCAAAATGACGCCATGAAATACAAAAATAGCACAGTTTCCTGAGATTACATTTCCAATGTCACGGTTTCTCCTTTACGGTGTCAAGGATTCTTTACGACGATTACCTGGTTTGCTGGTGGAATTAATCGTATACAAAGTATCACAAGCCGGTCAGAACAGTTAAGTAAAAAAAACAGTAACAAAAATGAATATGATAATTATAAACGAACAATGTGTAGATTTTAGAATTGTTTTTATTTGTAATTGTCAACAATCAAAGGACATTAATTTTTTATCATGATAGATTTGAGCACCAGATAAACTAGTCGTCATGACACAACATGAACATGTTTTTAATGTTGGTATTTGTGCTGTATAATCTTACATGTATATTATGAATATGATAGACATCTGAAATAGTATGTGTAATGGATCACTAAATGTTGTTTCATGATTAGAATGTGAGGAATTGGGAAAATATTATGGTTAGAATAAAAAGAATTGGTAAATTATCATAGTTATAAACAAAAAGACAAATTAATGAGAATATAATAGCAATTTAATAGAGCGTCTGTGAAGGTAATCTCAGTTTTTAGCAATGTAAAAGTTAATATTTCTGATACTAACGCTTCTTTCCACGATTTACATTTCTCCATTGAAAATGGTGAAATAATTAGCAAACTATATGACAAGAGAGATGATTTTAATTTTGATATTGTTATATATTCCCATTTAGATGGGGACAACTTCCCGTGCAACTTCTATGGGGTCTATGTGTCTCAACTTATTCGTTTTTCTAGAGCTTGTACTCAAGTTGAGGACTTTAATATTCGTAAAAGCTTCTCGATCAGGGCTACCGTTACCATAAACTTCGTAAAACCTTTGCAAAATTGTGTTATCGTAAACCTGATCTTTTATCCAAGTACAATGGTAATTTAAGAACTCTTCTGCGACAAGGACTATCACAACCTGACTTCTATGGTGAAGTGTTTTACAAACTTCGTAAGATCCTTGGTCATGATCATTTTCATACTATCGTTGTTAAACTTGTTAAAAGGTTTATCAAAAGAGGTTATGACCCCATCATTTTGCAACGCACTGAATGCTTGGTGGTGGACCCATTTACAGTTCGCCACTATGCTTTCCTCTTTAATTGTGCGATGACCGGATAGACTGTGGACCCTATGATGGCGTCTACCTAAAGCCCAAAAGGACGGTGACTTTTAATGTTTGTCTGCAATCTTGTCTTGTCGTGCCCTCAATGATTTGTTCTCTTGTTGCTCTGGCTTCTGCCAAGTCCATGAGTACCTTTTTTCTAGGTTATTGTTTTTTTTTTGTATTTATATATACACGAGCATCTTTGTGTTTTACTTATATTAATGCTGCCTTGATGGTTAGAGAATAGTTCAAGGCGAGGTTTTCTTTATTTACACTGTCCCGTTTTATTAGGATGAAGTAGGGTAAGTGTGAGTTTTGGTGCACACCCTAGAACCTGGTTTAAACCCCCAGCGGCCTTTTTTGTCACTGACCGTTCCAATGTGGTAGCCCTAATGTCAACCATTTTGTGTTTGTGATGTCTTATTTAGCCTTTTATTCATCTTTAATGTTGTTGTTTTTTTCTGTGTGTTTATGGTTGACTGTCGTCCTTGAATGCTACTTGTCCTGTTCGGTTTTTCTATCTATATTTACATTAGAAGGCATGGTTTAATGTTAGATGATTTTTATTTTTGAAATCTGATCAGTATTTCATGAGAATAAGTAGCAGTGGAGCAGACCTATTCAAACTCTTTAGACGAAGCTTCAGTTAAAGTTTCATCAACTCTGTTTAATAATTGAAGGGGTGCTGCTTATTTTAAAATTAGACAGCCGTGACCAAAACCAGATACATCTCTAGCTGTGCAACCAAACAGTAATATTCATACACAATTTCCTTTATATTATTCTTATAATTAATATTAATTATTGAACAAATGCAAGTTATGTAGAAAAACTAACGGGGCGCCGCGAGCTTTTAAAAAATCAAGAATGCCGTTTGTCCCTTTAATATAGTTTCAATCAATAATCAGTGACGATACCGATTTGGAACCAACTGTATTCGTATGCTGAGAACAGATTCATTAACTGTATCTAATTCTTTTAGTAAAAACTAGTTCTACACGCTTGTCCTGATCATAATTTGTTGAATGTATCCCTAAAATTGATACGTAATTTAAGTAGTAGAAGACCCATAAAATGCCTAAAATATACCAATTTGGCTGCGGCAATAAGTTTGGAGCGTGTGATCGAGGTCTCTATTGAGGAGTTACTTTGAGGAGTGATCTTCCATAACAAAATTAATGTATAGTCTTATACATAACTATATTGAAATAATTAAAGACATCCAGTGATTGGTGCCATTTGCAACATTAGGAATTACACATTTTTAATCAAACATTATATCATTTCCATATATAGAAAATGCTCTGTAATATTATGTTATCATCATACTGATCACATTGTTGGGATTTTCCTGTAATTGACACTTCTTATACAATGCCTAACTGCATTTGTACACGACGAAAACGTAAACTTTACATATTTGCTATTTACACTCTGAAAAGTGCTCTTTCTACCGTTCATTAATAAAAACGCTATGACACGTTTATGGTGTAACCGACACAAAGCGCTTAAATGTTCAATTCTGAAGAAAAACGCGATGAAATATAGACTTGTTATTATTATTATTAAATCTCTATTATCAAATCGACATCTTCGAGGATGCGTGCTGTCACTGATACCGTTATCGTTGATTTCCATTTGCTCTGATAGTGAGTTAACCCCACGAGCGAACCTGGATATGTCAAATAACCGCAGTATTACCAACTACACCCAGCAATAACAAAATGAATTTGCATTAACACATACAGCTAATAATATCAAATACACCTACCAGTACCAAATAATAGTCAATACCTGAATGACCAAAGTAACCTGATTGTATTATCATTCCTTGGCCGAGTATCGCTCTGGCTTCTTCCAAGCCAGTGTATACTTTCATAACTGCTGACCAGATTTTGAAAGTTTTTATTAATATTAAAGGTGAATGCCCACTTTTTTTGTAGTATTAGCAATTAACAAACTTAACTCTTAAACAGCATATGAACATGTCCTGATAGTCCCTGGGAGAAACATGTATTTAAAACCGCTACTAAGTTGGATGTTAAATTAAGTATTATTTGCATGACGTAGATACTACTTTACCACTGCGTGACTGCACGGGGAAATTTGGTAAATCTGAATTGTACAGCTGCACAAATATTGCCAGATAATCGATAAATACATCTACCTGTGTATTAATTTACCTGTTCAAAATTTCTACGTCATCAAATACAATCTTATTCTCGCTTTTCATAGATATTTCAATGTGTGATTTGTAAATATCTATTGCTGTGTATTGATTTCGATAAATACATATAAACATGTTGATGAAACAAAAACATGGCCGGAGAACTTTAACAGTCACATCCATCGATCTTTAAAATGCTGACTGAGAATAGAGAATCTTTATTTCCACTGTCCCGTATACCGATTATAATAGGTCAATGATATGGTTTTGTACGAACTAAAACCCTGGTTAAACACAAGATGTAATTTACCACTAACGAGTATCTACTTTAAAAACTTCTATGCCTTAACTTATATCTATATGTTTGCAGACAAACAAACATAAAATGTTTGACGACAGGGGTACCATCTTGAAAGTGTCAAATTTCAAAAAGATCGCTGGGAGTTTAAACCAGTTTCTAGGGTGCTCGAATCTGACTCTCTCTATTGAAATCCGAATTTAATCAGGAAAATATTAATCAAAAGATCCTCACCAGAGAAGCCTATACATTCCGGAAAATAGAATGGGTCTCAGCCACTCCTATAACTGTTTGATTTGGTCTAAGTTAAGCTAACATTTATACTATTCTAGGAAATTGGATTATGTCGCAAACGTGCGTTACGTTACTTAATGTCGTGACAGAATATCTAGCTTACCCAACAAGCAAACATATAATCCGTGAACAAGATGACAAAACCCTATTCGTAAAGTTATGATTCTGACTTGATTCATTTGATGTACAATTAATGGTACATGGTAAGTCGGTAGTCTCGTTTATTTGTCTGCAATTCTGTCTACCATCGAACACTGAATAACACTAAATAACACTTACCATCTCACAATATTTTTAGGATATGTTCAAGTGTTAACCAAAAGCTCACTAACATAGCACGTAGTTATATAGAGCTTGGGTATGGAATACATAGACACTTGATCAACATGCACTTGCAACAATATATTCCTTCCTGTTGGTACATAAGTTACCGACACGCAAGATAGACATAAACTTGCAACTATATGTACCTATGTCATATCAAAACATACATGGACTCCACAGCTTGTATGGAGTAATTTCATAATATTATATAATTAAGACAGTTTTCAACAAGTAGATGGTGGAATGTTTCAGCAAATAACTCAAACACAAATCAATAAACATGATAAATAGAGCATTTATTAATACTATCTTAGAACGGATAAGAATCCCAAATGAATAATCATCAAGACATACATCTTCGTCGTTATTACAGTTTCGTTCAAATCTAATTGGGAACGTCCATTAACAATTTGATCATGTCCCAGAACGACGATTGATTCATACATAACGTGATTCAATTTATTTAGATTCCTTTGTTTTATGCGGACTCTTATCAGAATTAGACCACTGCCTGTGATATGTGCTGTGGGCCAACATTACCATAACATAGAATTACAGAATTTAACACAATCAACTTCCACAAAAACATAACAGTTTATAAATTCTTAAGTAACGCGAACCAATATAAAACGAATAATCAGGACTAAAATGAAGTCGTTGCTCTGGAAAAAACATATATTTACGACAACGGTTAATAATACAAATGGTGAATAGCATTTTCAAAAACCAAACAGGTGTAGTATACACCGTGTTTTGAACGAGCATTTTGATTCAAAAGCATATTAACATGTCATTACCAAATATTGTATTACAACCGGTATACCGGTTTAGTAATATTACGTTCGATATCATTGGGTTACGCTGTACTGTGTAAATACATAACACTGTTAAAATACACATGTTAAATGTTATTAGTTTATGCTCATAAAATATTGTATATTTCCCAAATGTACTGTATAGTTCGAAAAGAATGTGAAGACTAATTGGAAATATTTCTAATATAGTCATGGAATGGTTACATATATAGGGAGTTGAAATCATACACTAAATATTGTTTTATAAATTAACTACTTGACCCGATATTTTTTTTAATGAAATAGATTTAAGGTTTAATAGTTTAATAGTTTATTACCGTCTCATTGTTTATAAGCACATATTCATACATACATATATACATTCTAAAATAATTATAGATGACGATATTATTCCACAACTAAAATTTAACATTCATCAGTTTAAATCAAAGCATACTTATCATTTTGTCTTGTACATCACTAGTATAATACATGTAATGTGTTAGAAGACTGTTACAGAAATTGTTAAGCACCCACAGTCACAGAGAAGAATTCCAAATAGGACACACCAGAAACCCATTTTAAACGGATTTTCGAGAAAAAAGTTCATTTAGACAAAACGCAATAGTGTGCTACTTAACTACTCAAACAAACCGGCCTTCGATCCCATGTGAACCCATATCAACTACACCAAGCCATTTATTGTAAGCAATCACTTTATTTTAATATGTGTGGTAAACATTTACCATTGCATTAACTGTCTTCCGGTAAACAGATAACTTAAAGGAGAACTTTAACATTCTGATGCAATACATTCGTCGTATTTCACTCGCAGTCAAGCTAACTGACTAAGATTGTCATAAATTGACATTGTATGAATTTCAAATTGCAGTTTGGGTCTTTGATGTAGAAAGCTGCATTTCCTATTCAAATTTTATACCCATTTTCGTTTGGTCTTTGTTGTGTTGTGGTAGAAAATAACGTTGCTTATTGAATTAACCTGTGTGTTAATAAGAATAGTCACGTAAATGATAAGTGAGGACACCACACTTTATTACCTTGTAAATTAATACATTTAATGTAAACAATGTTCTTTCTTTGGTCAAACAACGTTCTTTGTAATGCTTTGTCCAAGCGGAGCATTATCGTATGTTTCAAACATTCGTTTTGCCATATTTTAGTATGTAGTTATTATTCGAAGTGAGTTTTTGTTACAATAGTTATATACACTCAAGTGATATGAAAACGCAAAACGGGAATTTCCGCTATATATTGTATATACGGCACACTTAATTGCACATAATATTGCAAAGAAATCCCAAGATGTTTTTTTAAAAAAAAGTTGCAGTTAACTAGAGAAAGGACACAACTGTGATGTTGTAGACGTTTTAATCACACTACACTTTGTAACAAGAACTTCATCAATGTTGAAGTTGCTCTTCGAAAAATTGAGCTAGTTCAGTACTGTATTTAACGTAAATAGTTTGCAAAATGTTGCATCCTAAGTTTGCTCACATGATTGAGCCAAACGCGTACTCTGTGAATAATGAAACATTGCAGGGATACTATTTGCTGTATTATTTGTTGTTTTAGTATTTTTTCCAAAAGGAAAGGTTTTACGTAGCCATGTACCATTCGATTAAAAGCAGCATAGTGTACATACAATATATAGCGGAAATTACCGTGTTGCGTTTTCATATCACTTGAGTGTATTTGTGTAATACTCATGTCGGCAGGCTTTATATACTTATATATTAGCTATTTTTATTTATAAGGCTTTTAATAAAATAAATGAATACCTTTTTCAAATAGGTAATACGAATTGATGTTGTAATGATAAACATGTACTATTTATATACGCATTTGGTTGTATAGCAACAGTAGTTCACTCACAATTGTATCACCTTCTCCACTGGATACACATACACTTAACTGTGTAAAATTGCTAAGTATACAATGCATTTGTTCTATTTTGGTACATTGTCTGTCATGTTATTTTCATGTCTTTATTTGTACCACAAGGGCCTTAGTGCCTATTGGATTTTGAAATAATCTATCTATCTATCTATCTATCTATCTATCTATCTATCTATCTATCTATCTATCTATCTATCTATCTATCTATCTATCTATCTATCTGTCTGTCTGTCTGTCTGTCTGTCTGTCTGTCTGTCTGTCTGTCTGTCTGTCTGTCTGTCTATCTGTCTATCTATATATCTATCTATAATACATGTTCCGTTCTGTGTGATCTGTAACTGAAATAGTATGATCTGTGCATTTACTGACATTTCCGGCTAATGTATTCCTTTCAAACGAACGGTTTCTACTCTTAAGGGGACACAAGGCAATCTTGAGGTCTGTTCACACATACTCACCCATCAAAAAACTATTCAGAAAGCTGACATTATTACGGTATTTATATATTGTGTTAACATTTCACTATAACACCATGGAAAAGTTTCTGCTTTCAAAGTACTATCGGGTGAAAATAAAGTATGATTGGCATGTGTCCCTTTAAAGGTAACAGAACAATTTGGAAATCGAAGAACACGATTAATACAAATATTGCAGTCTCGGTTTGATTAAGTTCGTAAACGATAGTGAACAATGCTAGCTACCATTCATGACCTTACGCTCGGGATGAGCAGAACCCAATATTTAAAATGTCGATAGTATGAACATTTGAGCCACCCCAACGATGGTATGCATATGACGGTCAAAAGCAAACCGCATATGCTCAGACGTGTTAGTATTATAATGATTAACGAATACATCCAGATAAAATTCGACACATTTAACCGAACTGAGGTCGAATTTGCACGTATGATTCTATCATTGTGTCTGGTCATTGCGTTCTTTATAGACCTGTGGGATATTCGTGATATTCGTGATATGATTCTATCATTGTGTCTGGTCATTGTGTTCTTTATAGACCTGTGGGATATTCGTGATATTCGTGATATTTTCTAAGTAAACAAGTCGTCAGAAAAAAACGTTCGACCTGGCAACGATCACGACAAAGCTGACGAAAACATATCCGCCAGGAAATAATATGAGAAGTTTTATTCGCACAGGTTGCGCTAATGTCCAATCAGTCGAATTGTACTAAAGTCCAATCAGTCGATTTTTACTATTGTCCAATCAGTCGCATTGTACTAATGAGAAATTAGTCAAATTATACTATTGTCCAATTAATAGCGTGCGGACACGGAAAACCTTGGCCTCGTCATTGTTGATGCGGAATGGCCGTTGAGGAGTTCAATGGTATTGTGGTATGTGTATGCCTGAACATTATAAAACGAGGTGATTACTCTTTGGGAACATTAAATGATTATAGTAAACATTGTGTGTGATGTCATATCTTGCCTTTCATTAGTCTCTGTAATTAGTGTTTGCTTCTGTACTTTTTGGTTGACCTTGGTGTTTGAATGCTACAATTCCAGTTCGACTTCTATATCTACTTTGGATGAAAGAAATGTGTTATCACAAACACGGACATAGATTTATATTTCCGCATTCGTGTTTTATTCCTTATATTTATAGTTATCATTACTTCTATGACTTATCACTAAACGTAAGTATACTCTTAGTACACGTTGAATTACTACAACAAGACTAACGTTATTCCGTATGTACGAATATTTTAAAAAAGAAAAAAGGTGTATATTCTCAATTTAGGAGAATTTTGGAAACTTCAGCTAGGGTATGTGTAGGGTTTTAAATCCTTTAACTACATTGATTTCGATACTAGTGGTCACATTTGTGTTGTTCCTATGAAACGTTTTCGTATTTAAAAGAGTTGCAATTCATGTAATATGTGCGTTTCAAAAACGTCAAATACAATGTATTCTTTTACTTAACACCAACGCTAATCAAAGTGGGCACTAACGACATAAAGTAACAATTGTATAGGAAAATGACAGAAATGCCAAAAATCAACAGTACTATTCGATACTAACACAAACTTGAAAAACATAAAATACATGTGCATCTCAGCTGTCTTGGTTTATTTCCTCTCATGTTTTGTATGTATTTCCTATAAATACACTATAAGAGAAAATTATAACCACGTTTGTGTATGCAAGGCCCTTCCTCTGGTAATTTTAAGAATCAGCACGAGTTTGTTATTGTGGTGAGTTTTAAAAAGAAATAAACATGGACATGCAAGATGTAAATAAGCATATTAACTCCATAAATACTAAGTATAAACACAAGTATAAACACATTGCAAATAATAGTCCGAAGAATATATTCAATAAATACTATGAAGGTGATCGCTTGGAAGCTACAAACACAAACAAGAGAGAAAAGTAGCAGACTCGGTTTTATTGAGTCTGTACATGAGAGGTTATTATCAGATGCAACACCTCTCGCGCCTCCTACATGTAGCACCGGCTTCAGCGATATACTACTTTAAAGCAACACAGAATGGGCTTGATATTTCGTATTTATCGTGTTCGTGCGTTTCCAAAAGTCCACTGTCATTTTCTTTGATGATCTCAAAAAAACAGTAAATTAATTCACGCATTTGTTTTCCACATAATTTATATTCTACATTTAACGTCATTTTAAAAATACATGTTTAACAACAAGTTGTATTGCATATTGCATGCCGCTCTGGACGCTGATAACATCAACAGTTACGTTGATATGACTTCCCGATTTAGTTTGCAGTATCAAGGTATTGCAAGAAGTACCTGCTAATTTAACTAATGCTATTACTCGTATGATAAATATGAGTTAGTCAGAAACAACAACTGTGCTTGTTCACAGTTATTTCTTCCAAAGCATGAATGTGTTATAAAATAACCAAGTTCAAATCTTTATAAACGGTAGCCCTAGTGTGTGTCCGTTTATGTCTCTGATGTCATATATCAAGCATTTTGTTTATCCTTGTTTGTTTCGGTACCTGTGTTTGGTTGACGGTGGTGCTTGAAAACTACATTTCCTTTTCGACTTATCTAACTTTAGGAAATTTGTAAACATTTATGCATGGTCATCAAAATCCGACAACCGCACGCGTGTATTTTGTATGAACTACAGTAGGAGCTAGGGTTGTAATGTTGACAGGTCCTTGCCACCGAGTACCAGTAGTGTAATTGAATAAATGTATCTGTTTTTAAACATGAATGTATGTCATAATATCTATACAAATAAGTATAAAAGTCGAACAGGAAATGCAGCTTTCACGGAACACAGTAAACACCAAGACAAACATGAATGGCAATGATAATAAAGAATAAGGCATATGACGTCACAAACACAAACATGGTTGACAAGCGCCTTGGAACGGTCAATGGCAAAAACGGCCGCTTGGGGTTTAAACCAGGTTCTAAGGTGCACCAAACGTCACACTTACCCTACTGTCATCCCAATAAAACGGGACAATTTAAACAAATGTAAATAAAGAAATCCCCTCCGTGAACTATTCTCTAACCAACAAGGCAGCATTAATAGGCAACATAAGTAAAACACAAAGATGCTCGTGTATATAAAAATACAAAAAGAAAACAATAGCCTAGAAAGCCACAAAGAATGTACTCAATGACCAGAGCAACAAGAGAATAACCGACTGAGGGCACGACAAGACAAGATTTCAGACAAACATCAAACGTCACCGTCATGTGGGTTTTAGGTAGGTCATCATAGGCTCCGCAACCTGTCCGGTCATCGCACAATTAAAGAGGAAAGCATAGTTGAGAACTGTAAATGGGTCCACGACAGCGAATCAAAACTACAGACTGATAGTTATATACACTCACAGAATATATGTTTCCTTAAAGAAATCATTAGGCGCTGAATCGATATAATGTTTTTATCGTGTCCATTATTTTCTTAGAGAAGTTTTTTTTGCATCAGTGAATTAGTCTGTATTTTATCATTATCATCATTATACTGGACTCGTGCAATTCGTTGCTAGTCCGTTAGGTGTGGCTATACCACCAGTGTGTATTACAGTTGAATAAATGTTGTCGTCGACTGTCCTATTTATCACACTGTTTACAACTGTCTAAATTTAGAGGAATGCTGCCACTTTAACACTGCTTCTGAAACTTGCAATTAATTGTATTGTACCATTAACGGAATGGTGTCTAGCCACGTAATCTTCAGTTATGGATATTGCGCTGCGCAGTTGTTTATGTAGATCGTAAATTGATCTACAACATTTCTAAGTTTGAATGGGTTTATGTTTTGAAATAGTGTTTCATTAACGGTGTTTGAGACATTGTAAAGACAGCTGACTTCTCTATTTATTTTGTATTTGCCAACTTTGTTATTCTTTTTAAATTATAATATTACATTTCTGCCTGTGATTCTGAGGGAATTAAAAGTTGTAAATCCCTTGGGAAATAAATCCCTGCCGATATTATAAGATTTCTACGGAACTACCTTTTTAATTCCATTGCTGTGACAATTGTGGTGTATTCTTGCGCGAAGTTCAATTGTAAGGCAAAGTAGACTATTAGTGAATCCATAAATATTTATTGAATTAAAGCACATTCTTGCAAATAAATGTAATATATAAGTTAATCAACATTGTTTTCGTATGTGAACTGGCATCGGGAATTATATCCCTTAATACGACAGACAGACAGACAGACAGACATACAGTAAGACAGACAGACAGATAGACAGATAGATAGATAGATAGATAGATAGATAGATAGATAGATAGATAGATAGATAGATAGATAGATAGATAGATAGATAGATAGATAGATAGATAGATAGATAGATAGATAGATAGATAGATAGATGCTCACTTATTATATCATATAACTTTATCATTTAATGTAATTGTATACTCTAAAACATTATAGACTATATGTGCAGGAATAGCTATGCTGCGAAATAATACACGTTAAAGTTTACCGGCCAAGTTTTTTTCATGAACATGTTTATTTAAATCGAAATCAATACACAACAATATATATCTACAATCCACACATTGCAATATTTGTGAAAAGAGAGAATAAGATTTTATTTGATGACGTAGAAAACTTTGACCAGGTAAATTAATCCATAGGTAAATGTTTTTATCCATTATCTGGCAATAGTTGTACATCTATATAAGTCAGATTTATCTCATTTCCTCTTGCAGTCACGCAGTGGTAATAGTAGTATCTACGTCATGCAAATAATACTTATTTTTTACATACAACTTAGTAGCGGTTTTCAATATATGTTTCTCTTCGGGACTATCAAGAAATGTTCATATGATGTTTAAGAGTTAAATGTGGTAATTGATATTACTACAAAAATGGTAGCCATTCATCTTTAAGAAAATTAAAACTCAATATAGAAATAAATACGAACAGATCTATTAATCTGTAAGTAGAATGTGTCACTGTGTGTCAATGGTGATTCAAGAATATATAAATAGGTCACCTGCATGATTCATCTCTATTATTATCTTCTCATTAATAGTAAATCCAAGTAGTTACTAACTTGAAGTCTGTTTAGTCAGGCAAAACTCCGCTCTGTTCTTGTAATTAGTTTCGAATGCGGTTATCAATCATCGGATTTGTTTTTGGATTGCTTACTGTTCATGTTGCTTCAATTACGAAACTTTGTCATTCGATTTCGCTCTTCTATTTATTTTTATTTTTCAGTAGCATAACACAGGATCAGTACGTGGTCTGAGTATTAACTTTCATACCCCATCCAACCCCTTCTCCAAGAAGCAAAAACGGGGTTGGCAGGGGCATGAAATAAAAATATTTCGATTTAAAGTTTGCATATTGTAAAATTAAAATATTTAATAGGTAATTTTAAGCAGGTTATCGTATCAAATGATACAATAAAATATGTTGCTCGCTGTTATAATCTAAAGTTGGTGTTAACTGCTACAATAAAATATAGCGCACACTGTTATAATCTAAAGTTGGTGTTAAATGATACAATAAAATATGGTGCTCACTATTACAATCTAAAGTTGGTGTTAAATGATACAATAAAATATGGTGCTCTCTGTTATAATTTAAAGTTGGTGTTAACAGTTACAATAAAATATAATGCTCCTTGTTATAAGCTAAAGTTGGTATTATGGTACTATAAAATTTAGAGCTAACTGTTATAATTTAAATTTGGTGTTAAATTTTACAATAAAATATGGTGCTCAATGCTACAATCTAAAGTTGGTGTCAACAGTTACAATAACATATAGCGATCACTGTTACTAAAGTTGCTGTTAAATTATAGAATACGATATTATAGTGCCCGATATTATAAGCTAAATTTGGTGTTCACTGTTACAATCTAAAGCTGGTGCTAATTGTTACAATCTGATGCTATTGTCCACTGTTACAATATGTTAATCTGATGCTGTTGTCCACTGTTACAATATGATATGGTTCTAGTGTTCATTGTTACAATCTAAATCTGGTGTTCACTGTTACAATATAAATATGGTTTTCTCTGTTACAACCTGAAGCTGGTGTTCACTGTTACAATCTAATGCTGGTTTTCACTGTTACAATCTAATGCTAGTTTCACTGTTACAATCTAAATCTGGTTTTCATTGTAATAATCTGAAGCTGGTGTTCATTGTTACAATCCAATCTAAAACGTCTGTTCTCTGTTACAATATACACATAGTGTTCATTGTAATAATTTAAAGCTGGCGTTGTGTTCACTGTTAAATTGCTGTGTTATAATCGAAATATGGTGTTCACCGTTAAAATCTAGTGTTGGTTGTCATTGAGACAATTTAAATCTAGTATTCAACGTTATGGTTTAAGCTTGGTTTTGACTGTTACAATCTCAAGCTGGTGTTGACTCTACAGTCAATTTTTCGATGATACACTATAACGCTGGCGTTCGTTGTTTCAATCTAAAGGCGGTGTTAACTGTCACATTCTAACGCTGGTGTTTCTGTTTGTGTTCTATTTAAATGGTCGGATGTCACTACTTAATAGAGAAAACGCAGATATAATTACTTGCTAATACAACTCCTATTGTAATTGATTAATTGATTGTAATTGTATACGTACCTGGTACAGTGGAGGAACTAATACGTTATTACCAAAATGAAATTGGAGAAGATGCCTTACAGACCAATATATAAACAAGCTATTGAGGATGTATCTGTTTTTGTAGTAATGCATTTGTACTATTCTGAAAACGTTCTAAGCATACAATAACATAGATATATATATATATATATGGTAAGCCAAATTAGTATTTATCTTACAGAGATGAGAAAAATATCTTGCTTGTTAGAAAATTATCGTATATGCTAGATAGTTATATTATTATTTAAAAAAGAATTATATCTCTCTAGCGTTAAGATATATCTTTAATTGTTCGAATTAATCAAGACATCCCCTGCATCCAAACGGATATATCTGAAAGATACAGAGCATTTCCATAACAAGCCAAAAATAGTATGATAAGCAATACATATTGTCGACTACGCGTCCTTGAATGCATCACGTTGCATAGTCCCATGTGCACTTGACTATCTTTAGAGTCATCACGTTAAATGTTAGATGTTCGTAACGTGGCGCTGTCGGTAGCGCGGCGGATTTGTAACTTCAATCCTCCGTGGTGCCACTGAGTTTCGTCGATGTGTTCTTGGGCAAGACACATTCCCTTAGCCTCGTCCGTCGGATGGGGACGTAAACCGGTCTATCCTCCGAGAACGTTAAAGAACCATAGGAATCTATTCGATAATAAGAGTAGGGCACGGTTCCCGGATTCCTATGTATCATTCCCCTCTCTCTGGGACGGCTCTAAATAACCTATACTGTGCTGATGAGCCGTTAAACAATATCCAATTCTATTCCAAATATTATTTCTTAAAATATATTCAAGTACATCCTCACATAAATTGTTGTTTTTGTATATATAATTCCTTTTGTTAGTTTAATATGCTTGGATTATTGATTAAAATGTGTGATTTATATGTTCTATGATAAGTGAGTGTGTAGAAATATGTGTAACCTGCCATGTGATTATAATTATGTATTACAAATTATGTATGTAATGATGAGAAACTGTAAAAGTTTAAAACAAATAAAATATCTATCTATCTATATATCTTTAAACCACATCCTTATCCGGATCATGCTTATTATAAAGACCAGCGATTGTAGGAATCATAATTCCTCGTCAAATAATGACGCGTTAACAAACAATTCAGACAATGTTGCAATATGCATCTTAAAAAGCGTTTCACCAAGTAAAATGCCATCGCAGTAATTACATCTCGTACAATTATCGTTTGCATGAGATTGTAATGGTGCAAACTTAATTCTAATGGTAAACAAGCTATTTGTTACACACAGTTCTTAAACAGATTGCATCAATATGCGTGTTACGTTTATATCATGCAGTGCAGTATCTGTGTTTCCAAGCACCTAATTAATCAATGCTTTGTGTTTTTAATGCATGTTTTTGGTTGATTTATTGTGGGAATGCTTCATTTCCTGTTCGACTTCTATACTAACTTTTGACAGGGGTGTTACTCTATTATATGCAGATAAATAACTTATAACTAGTCGTTTAGATCCATTGAGTGGACTCAACGACTATACCAATTTACATCCGTGATGAAGCAATGGCCTTAAAGGAAAAAGAAAAGAAAGATGAAATAATCAAAATGGATGAGAAACAAGGAAGATAATTATGATCATTTGAAGGTTCCGTTGAAACGGATATGGAAGCCGTCATTTTGAGAGCTGTAACATTACAGTTCTAATGACCATATATGGAATATTTATAAATATAAAATATTATTTATTTATTTGTATGAGAAATATGAGAAATATGTATACTTAATGGCAATAATGCTTTACTTGACCAGTAAAGTATGTTGCATTCAATTGTAGTGATTTTCTTTGTTTTAAATAATATTTATATATATTCCATATATGGCAATTTAGAACTATGACGCCACAGTTATTAAAATGGCGGCTCCCGTATCCGTTTTAGAACAACCTTCAAATGGCCATATCTTTTTTGTTTATCATCCGATCTCCTTCACCCTTTGCCAAGTTATTCAGAGCTCTTTCCCTTTAATGTTATGGCCGACTATTTAGTCAAATGTATTACTCCCAACAAGCGCGCGACTCAGTAACACTTTATAACGGAACAACGAACACTAAAAAGAGTCAATAGATGACTCGGTTTTATTACGTATGTTAGAAATGGTAATGCAGTATGCATCACATTGCATACACCCTTGCATCCAAACTCCCGGCAGACCTATCTGTTACAGTAACCACTGCCACCACACAAATCCAGCCGTTTAATTTTTTGGTTAAATATTTATAGATCCATATTTTCAACTTGCTTTGTTCATAATATAGGAAAATAGTGTGAAAAACGGTATCTGGGTACAAAAATAATTTATGCGCATTGTTTATTCTGGGAAGTAAGTAACAAACAACTAGTAGGTGTAGTGTCGATATATGCCACAAAGTGACTTTTTATTCACAAGAGTGTGAATGTGTTTAAAGTTCAAATAGTAGACATGTAATATTGCATGAAACATTGTAATATTATGTAACACATATTAATTTCCGTTAATTGTATAAAGAAACTGATATAGAATAAAGCACAATAAAATTAGATGTACTAAATAGTATTATGCAATATTACGTAATCTAAGTTGTTACACGATTTGTCGTATATTGGAAATAACTGTTTTTATATTAAAAACTTTAATGGTGTTTATATAATCTTTAATTAGCTATGGCGATTTTCGCCTATTCATGGAGCTTAGACGTAGAATAAAGTCAATACGAGCGCTATGATATAGTGTGCATTTATATATTTATTATTTTTTGTAGGGTGTTTGGTTGGGGCTTGTTGCGGTTTTAGAATTGTCCACTCCGTCTGGCTGTTGTAAAACACAGAGCCTGAATGGGATATGTTACAAATAACCCTGGTGATGATAGGGGTCGCCTCCGCTGTTTTAATAAGCCAATTGGTGTTGTGTTATAAACACTGAAGCGCGGAATAGGTTTATAAACCGGTGTCCAGGCCGTACGTACAGAGAACAAACGTTTTGCATAAATATCCAATTACTTCGCAATTAGATTAGTTACTAGGCGCATTGTTTATTCTGGGAAGTAAGTAACAAACAACTAGTAGGTTTAGTTTCGATATATGCCACAAAGTGACTTTTTATTCACAATAGTGTGAATGTGTTTAAAGTTCAAATAGTAGACATGTAATATTGCATGAAACATTGTAATATTATGTAACACATATTAATTTCCGTTAATTGTATAATGAAACTGATATAGAATAAAGCACAATAAAATTAGATGTATTAAATATTATTATGCAATATTCCATAATCTAAGTTGTTACACGATTTGTCGTTAATTTGAAATAACTGTTTTTATATTAAAAACATTAATGGTGTTTATATAATCTTTAATTAGCTATGGCGATTTTCGCCACTCTCATCAGACAATTTGACTGATGAAATCGCCATAAGAAAGGGAAAGGGAAAAAAGCGAATGACCTTGGTAACAACAAAAGAAAAACAAACCAATTAAATACGCGTATTTTATGCTGATGTTTTAGCGAAATGCACATTATATCTTAATGAACGATCGTACATGAATCCATGGTGCGATCCTGACATAAATGTACACGTGAATAACAAGTAATTCATATACATTAAATCACTAAGCAAAAACTAATTCATATACGTAGAACCTCTCGTAAAGTGGTATTCCGTCGAATGTACGACTTCAAAATGACTCTTTCAATTGGACCGTTGGAAAGGGCCGAACACGACACATACGAAATATAGGTATATCCATGTAGTTTATAAACAAGAACGACTATTTATATATTATTTAAAAAAAGAGTATGATAATGGACCTTTGGAAACGGCCGAGCACGACACAAACGAAATATTGCAGTCTCGGTTTGATTGAGACTGTTCATGAGTGGTAGTGAAATATGCTAGCTTCCGCTCACGCCCTCTAGCCCCGGGTTGAGCAGAACTCAATATTCATAAAATCAACAGCACAAAATTTTAACCATCCCGAAGATGGCATGCATATGGCGGTGGACATTGAGTTATCCTTCTTTAACGTATTCCCCATGTCGTACGACGTATGGTCCCAGTATCTAATAAAATGAAATGCCCCGAAGAGCGAAATAAACATAATGGAATTTAGTTGGGAGCAGCGGTTATGAAGCCTGCGTATAAAAAGCAGACAACATATCCTATGAGTGGTTAAACAATACCCAGAGCCTTTTATCGGCCGGAGTAGTGGAACCACCGAATCAAAAATTAAGTAAGAAAACAAAAGAAATTGAAAATGTACCACCGATAACTAACTATAAGTATCGGGCTCAGCGATCTCCAAAGATCGAATGAATAACAGTACTGATTGCAAGCGCGGGGAGACGTTTTACTGCCGCCACACTGCACATCGGTTACTTGGTTACTTGTAAACAAACATGTATTCCGTTGACAACTTGATAAAAGCTGTGCGTAAATTTAATAAAGAGATTACACCCAAGCCAGAACAGGTTGAATGTTTTCAACATCTTCTCGAAGGCGATGATGTTATTGCCAATTTGCATGTTGGTTACGGCAAGGGTTTGCTGTACCAAGCATTACATGTACCTAGTGTATCGCCATTTTGAAACCACATGGCCTCAGCTATCGTCACGTGATCTGTGTTGTGTCGGTGAAAACAATAATGTGGTTAATTACTAGCCCAGTGGGTGTTCTAAGCGACAATACACCGACAGTATAACACGAGATTGTGCTTAACCGTATCTCAACAAATGATTGTTATAAGATTTGCAGACATTACATAGAGTATAACATGACAGTTAACTGAGAATTGATAAATTCACATATTTCTGTTTTTAAAATGTATTATTTAATGGTAGTTCTGACTATGTAAAGGTTTAACATACTAAACTGACAGATTCAAATAAAGTCTGCGTACGAGTACATTTTAGTTTAATTTCGTTATTAAAAGCACGTTCAAAACGATGACGCACCATGGGACATCATCCGCAGTGCACGTTCCAGATATGTGTCATAGGTTTACCACCAATAATTACATGTAAACGTCCAAGGTATACTCGAATGCAGTTCCTATAATAAAAGGTAATCGCTCCTTTCCTGATGGAGATGGGAATTATAAGTAGGTGAAAACTGCCCATTTCTATTCGATTTTGTTGTTGTATGTATAGAAGCGTATTAATAGGTTTTACTGGATCACTGATGAACATTTTCTAAATTTCGACTCTATGCTTACACTTTGTGAGCAACCATTAATGAAAACAGCTGTTCCCTTGATCTGTTTAGTAAACAAACAAGAGCATTCTTACATGTCTTGTGACCCCAACTTTTCTGGTGATTTTTCAAGTGGAAAATTAACTTTTTATAGGAACATTACACTGCTGCATTATCCAAATTTGAGTCGAATTTGCAGAAAATCATTAATATGTGACACTTTAACATTGATGTCTCTGTGGAACATAATTAGTGTTATCATACCTATACGCTATTTATGCCAGCAAATGGAAGGTAATTATCAGATAAGGGGATGTAATGCATAGTTCTAGTCATCAACATTGTTATATACATTTGAGTTCCAATAAGATAAATCAGCCGACACGTGCATGCACGATCGTGAGACAATTAAAATAGGAGTATCTGGTTTATACTAGTAAACTAAATGCAATTAAATGAGTCACTCGAATAATAATTTGGTTTTGATTCATAAAAAGCAACTGCAATTAAAAATCGGGATTCATTTGAAATAACACGGAGAAAATATACTAGAACAAGGTTGACATATATACTAAACTCCATTAAACATGTATGTTAAAAGTGCACGTTTTTTATATTATTTTTGTTTTTATTTTTAATTAATATGCCTCCAAGATCGATTGTAGTGTTACGTACATGTTAGAAATTATCCACATTCCCTATAAATCTGGAGACCGATCGAATTCATGTATTGAAAGAAGTAAAATCGGAATCATGCGAAAATCACGTGCACACCAAATTTGCGTTTTTAACGGCGTTAAGTATAGTTGTGGCTTTAAATATAAGTTATGACAAAACGTTATGATAAAACTTAGGTATTAACTATAAAATTATCTGTATTGAAAAAAACAAATGCGCGATTATATGTTGTGGTTTTGTATCATGCAGATAAGCAAGTTTCTGTCTTAATAAAAGGGTTGACGTAAAAACATTGCCGTTATTCGTCAGAGACAGATAAAACTAACGCAATGCGGAATTCCGCAGTGGATGTCACAAAGAATAAACAATAGGCCAACTTGCGCGTCGAGAATTCTGTTTAATCTATACATTTAATAAACGGTACTGAACATATGGATAATCACACGCGATACAAGTAATGCTATGTCAGTGTCTTTCACTATAAAGTTTAATAGGATTGGCACGAAACACAGACTTCGACAGCGCCACGCAATTCCTTGTTTTCTAAGAGCCACCTAATAAACTCGATAGTAAAGGTCACTGACATGGTATTGTCTATTTAACGGCATGAATTTGTGTTTAAAGGCAAGGCGTTTTCAATATTGTTAACCTTTTTACATTACGTTTCGATTATATTCGTTAGGCTAATAAAAACGAGCATTTTTCCATGCATTTTTATTTACTGTCTCGTTTATTGAGATGACAAAAGGGTAAGATTGAGTTATGGTGCACGCTATATCCTGGTTTAAACCCCCAGCGACCTTTTATGCCACTGGCCGTTCCAAGGAGGTAACCCTATTGTCAACCCTTTTATTTTGTGATGTCAAAACTTCCCTTTTAATCATCGTTGTTACAGTAGTTGTTGTTTGTTTCTGTGTGTGTTTGTGGTTGACTGTGGTCCTATCTACTTCTGATGAAATTTGCAACGTTAAACATGTATATTGAGCTAGATCTCCACTATGTCAACATCGGACCCGATAAAAATGTATCAGTGTGTATATATGTCACAGGGCGGGAAAATAAATAATAAACTCATTAAAACCTTGCGTCTTTATCTATTTATTTTCCCTTTTAAGTAACATAACACAGGTGACCCTGTTAGAATATATCCTATAGCAATGACATGTTATACACTCATTCCTTTACTAATATAATTATGCACGTGCACGCGATAAAGCTATGCTTCGGCGCATTTGCCGTTTAGATATTGAGGAGTAAAGTTATACACTTTACTGGATTGTTTATTTCACATAATAAATATATTATTCATATATTTACAGGTATGTAACATATGTATTATTGTTCATAGTTTTAAGAGAACATGTAATTAGTATTTTATAATATTGATTGTTAAGAGACTACAAGATACGTAATCCAATTCAGCAATGTGTATGTGTGTGTTTGATGTTTCAATGTTTACCTTTGAACATAAATCATCGTTGTCATTATACTATATACATTATCTTTATTGAGAATGTAATTTGTAACTTCCAATTAAATGACATTTCATTTAATATAGGGCATTTGCCGTTTAGATATTGAGGAGTAAAGTTATACACTTTACTGGATTGTTTATTTCACATAATAAATATATTATTCATATATTTACAGTCTTCTGTGATGTGTATGACACCTGGTTTTGAGAACCCATGTAAGGGGATAATGCAGACAAAATAGCATTGCAAATAGTCACCGCTATACAAACGGTCTGCGACATATAGATGGAGTAAGACGGGCATGAAGGTATCCAGAAATGCATCACAATCATCAGATTCATATCATGCATCAGCACGATAGCCGGAATGATTTGCCATTTATTTTGAACTCCAAATCATGTCACATAGAAAATAGACGAGGTCATTAATTTTTTTTATTCTGCTTTAGGAAAGCAAGCAAATTTATTAGAAAAGCCGACACTTTTTTGCATGAAATACATCCGCCACATGTACATTTAATATTAATTTAATAATATTTTTATTGCTTGATGTTATTTACATAAATACATGTGATATAAAAATTACAATAATAAATAACATTTACAAATGGATTGGACCACGAGTTATCACAACATTTAATAGCCGGTTGGTGCTAGAACAGGAACCATGATATAGGTCATACACGAAAGTACACTCATTACACATTTGAAAACGCAACAACACTTGGTATTTGTTGAACTTCTGAAAGAAGTAGAGCAAATCGTATGCAACTGTTTATCGTCATATGTTACCACTTGGGACAAAGAGACTTTAATTCATTCCTGATTAAGTTTTTCGATTAATTTTTATTATTGACAATTATTTATTGTCACACTGTTGTTTCAGCTCGTATCGTTATTTATGGTCAAAGAAAGTTGTAATAACTGTTTCGTATATGTAGTATGTATCGCCAACATATCCATATTTGGTTAACTTTGTTGGTTAACTTTGTTAAAAGTGTTTTTTAATTCGTCTTGTCAGCGTTTTAAAGCACCCTCACTAACGATATCAATGTCACCATAGCATTTGTTTGATACGAGGCCTTAAAAAACTCGTGTTCTCAGAAAACGTTGAGATATTCATTGATTAAGCATGAACTGCTTTTGTTTCAAGTCTCAGTGGAAATAAGGATTGTCCTGACGTACATCGCTAATGTTTTGTATCTAAAATATTCATAATTAAAACACTTAACTGATTTAGCTCAGCGGCATGGACCTTTTTCTCTGAATTTCTTTCCTTCGATTGCTAAGATTTAAAACAGATTCATGCATTCATATACTGCTTAGGACGTGTTATGTTGGCATTTGTTATGACCTGTTTATAAAGTGGTATACCACCTCTTATAACATTCAGCACGTCGTCTATAACGTTGTATAGTCATGACTCTGATAACATCATGAAAACTCGTTTTGTCCAAAGTAGTAATTACTCTTCAACGATATTGTCATACAAACTCTATTATTTTCATGCTACACATGCCCATGTTTGCTATAAAAGTATATATAAAAGTCAACCAGAAAATGTAGCATTAAAGGACCACTGTGCAGTCAACAATGACACAATAAATTACGAAAATGTCACTGTTTCATGACGATTACATTAATGTTCCAATGTCACGGTTTCTCCCTTACAGTGTCATGGATTCTCTACGACGATTACATGGTTAGCTAATGGAGGTAATACCGCTATAGTTGTGACACTTGGATTGATTTGATTTGCATATGCTCCGATAGCGTGTTTACCCCCCGAATGATACTAGAAATGTCCAATATACCCAGTATTACCAAATAATTTGGCATTAACACATACAGCTAGGAATACCAAATATTGTAGGTATAAAAGTCTAAATGGACATGCAACTTTCACAAAACACATTGCAATACCAAATAAACCTACAACTACCAAATAAATTATACATACCAAGGACCCTACCAATATCAAATAACAGTCAATACCTGAATAATAGAAATCAGTTGTTTGTGTTATCGTTCCCTGAATGATGTTTCCTCTTGTGGCTCTGTTTCCATCTTCCAAGACATTATGTACTTTCAGAACGGCAAACTAGGCTTTTGATTGTTTATATTTATATGACAAGTTTCACTTCTATCGCCCTTTAATGCTGCCTGGTTTGTTAGAGAATACAGACAGGCGGGGATATCATTGTTTACACTGTTCCTTATAGCGATTAGAATAGGGTAATAATTAAGTTTAGTGCAACTTAGAACCCTGATCAACCTCATCGGTATTTTTCAAAGGATGGCCATTAGTAGTTGGAACAAACTCATTAAAGTATCAATTTCAGTGACTTCATTTTTACATAATGTTTTAATGCAACTTTTAAAATATGTTAAATACATAAAGTATCAACGAAAAACAAGCGAATACATAGATGAAAGATGAAAAAGGGAATGTTGTATAAACATATAAACATATAAGACGTCTGTGTCGATTGGGGGGGGGGGGGGGGGGGGGGGGGGGGGAAAGAATTTCTATAGGTAACTGTAAATCACTCTTAGCCATACAATTTCATGAGCAAAGTGTGATATTCAATTTTTCTTCAGTTTATGAGGCCCACCCAATAAAGCATTTGTGACCAGTACACATAATAACACATTAAAGAATGTTGTATATTTATTGTGTTGTGCTCTGATTTTTGGTCTAAAAACAATTAAAAAATACCAGATAAGTTTTGTATTCAAAAGCTAAATTATAAACATATATTTTTTCATTAAAGTAAATTACAAAGTCTTGTTATTAAGCTATGCTTACCCTCAATATAGCAATGCTATACAAATAAAAAAAACTAAGAATGGGCCTCAATTTATATACCTGAGTTAGTTTAGAACGAAAGCTCTATAAACTTATTTGAATCACTCTCGATGTCTTCCTGGGTAGAACCAGTACTAAGCAATGCTAAGCAATGCAGATACAGTGTCTTGCTCAGGGACACGACGCATATGGCAATGACGGGAATCGAACCCACGACTTTTGGATCATGGGTCCAACGCTCTACCACTAGACCACAGCGCTCCACCTGTATACCTGAGTTGATCAGCCATGAAGCGTGCTGGCTGTAAATATTCAAGCTTCCCATGCTTTTTCATTGACCAAGTAGCGTTGGGAAATGTGTCTTTAAAGCTGTACAGTCCCTATTTTAACTGGTAATAACTCATGAATATGAATGAGTCACGTATGAAGTAGTTTCAAATCGACGAACACCCCCAAAAGTCGGTATATAAGGAGAAATCGATACGTAGAATTTGACATTTTTATTTAGCCTCTGTACAGGTAACATCGATAAATATACGGCTCAAGAATATATGTGATAAAGCAATAGTTGCCCGGAACGGGATTTGAACCACAGCCTTGCACTTGTAAGATTTGAAAGATGTACGCTGAACCTCTAGACCACTGCTATTTATTGGTATTTTGTAGCATTTTTAACACTAAATAGGCATTACATAATAACAAGAGCGCGCACACAAACTCATATCAGCGCTATATTAAAAAGTCGAGATATGGTTGATTTGAGGCGAAGTATTAGTTTCATATTGATAAGATACAGTATTACACCGGGCAATATTAATTTACACGTGCGACAATATGGACTGCCTATTTATTGATCCATCATTAGTTGCGTTCAAATATGTTAAGTTATTTTGCCTCATAATATATAGTAGTTAGTATACTATTTTCTCAAGTAGCGTTGTAGTTCAGTGGATGGAGCACAGGACTTGAAATCGGAAGGTCCTGTGTTCGAGCCCCGAAAGAAGCTAACTTTTTTTTTTTGTAAAACTTACTGTTACCTGTGTATAGGTACGATGTGAACTGGTCGATGTATATACAGTAAATGATTTCCTTCGCTATATTTGCTCGCTTAAATACCAGATTTCGACATGAGCTGGTGAACATGAAGTTATAAATAAAGACACGCCTACAAAGAAGAAATCGATTGATATAGGGACTCTGTAGCTTTAACGAACGCCACAAAGCACTAAACTAGCGCTTGTGTTAATATCAATAAATACTGAAAAGTGGATCCCTTGGAAGCAGCACATAAGCAAGAGATAAAAGTAGCAGACTCGGTTTTATTGAGCTATTCATAAGAGGTAAGGTAAAGTGCAACAGCTCACACGCCTCCTGGCACCGGATTAAGCGATCTTCTATTTTAAAGCTGTAACTCTACAGTCTATAGATGACACGAAATATAATTTAACGATTGTTTTTCATTTTTTGCGATGTTATCGAGTATAACACGTTAATGATCCTTATAATTACAAACGTATATCAATGATAATCTTTGCTGACTGTCCATTTTATTTTACATGCCCCAGTAAGCTCTTAATTAAATTAAGTTCAGTTGAACCGATCAGCCTAATCACACATTTTCAAATTTGAAATCTACTCCGTCCAAAGGTATAGGCCTTGATCTTTACGTTTCCTAAAAGACATATGTTTCTTGTGGCGTAGCTGCTTTTAGCCACTGCAGACCCTGGCCGAAAACATTTCCCTGATATGTTCTCTTTATCCCTAAATGTTTCTCCCCAAACTCTTCAGAGATCACCATTTTACCAGCGCAAAAATGTTGTCGGTTGTTCTTTATTCTTTATTCAGCTTTTAAAATGAACATGACATACACATGACATACACGTAATCATCATTTCGTTACGTCATCGTGACTAGGAATGAAACAGAGATAAGAAACTCAGACGCGTAGCCAGGTGGAAGTTCGGAAGCCGATCCGTTCCACATCATTTTTTTCCTAATATAGGTCTAATGTTTGGAAGCCCGAGCTTACATTGGATCCCTTTCGCCGCTCAAAACAAATGATGGGCTTCTACTTTAGTCTGCGCATGAGCAACTGGAACTATTTTATTTTGATGTGTTATTGAGAAATAATGGGACACTTTTAAGAATGACTAACTAATCAGAATGCAGTAAATATGTGTAATGTTCGCAGTTTGTAAATCTTTGGCTATGTTTAAACTTGCTCGTTACCTTGTTTATATTTTTAAATGTGAAATATTATGTTTTAACTAAATGGAAGATAACTCTGACACTAACATTGGAATACAAAATGTCAGTGAAAAAGAAGAACAACCTAAGTCATGCCGATGATTTAAAATACTTCACAATATAAAATAACATTACTTTTATTTAAGCTAGATGTGCATAAGGGCTTGCTAAACTTTATTTTTTCAGTATAGTCTATCAACGTGTATGTATGATGATATTATAATAATATTCATATTTATCAGACTATATTACCTCTCAACTTTAAACAAAGGCATATAATATAAAACGTCATCATATAATTTAACATCTGATTCTATATTCAGTCTTACATTATATTAAATGTAGAATATTATTACTATCTCCAACATCGTTAATTTACTATGTCAGCTTAATCTTCTTGCTAAATTATAATCTTTAAATGTGAAAGTAAATATTATAATAAAAGACGACTGCATTCATAAATACCATTTTCTATAATAAACATCATAGAATAGTTTATTTCATACAAAAGGCCATAGGCCCATGAGTACACAAATGGTTATTTAACAATATACAAAATATCAATAGGTGGTGATACAGTATACATAGTAACTATTATCAAGTGATTAAGCATGGTTCAACTGTAGTATACAGGAGTTTCACATACCTCAATAACCCATGTCATAACGCCCATCTCACGAACTAGTTCGACTCTTTGTCAACTCGATTGTTTATTATTTCCCTAGCTGCAATCTGACAACAATGGTCAATTTATACACAACCCACGTCCAAACCGGTTATAATGACTTTCTCCACGAGCTAGCCATGGGTCCAGAATAACTTAGATGCCCGACACGGAAGGGCGCTTACAAAATTCTGCAACATTAGAAAGATAAAAAATAACCTAACTGTACATGCATTAATGCGCGTATGAGCTTTATTTCTAAACCGTTTCTTCTTACATAACCTAAAGCGTTAGAATATCCGGGCATCCCGTAAAATCATACAAACAGTGACCATATTCGAAAGAACAATCGGTAAAACATGACGTAGTGTCACTCAGTACGATAAGTTATCTGTACAGACAAAACGCTCTACTATCAATTTGAGACAGTATTTTACAACAAAAGTGTCCCTTCTTTGAAATCTTCTATCGCAGTGATATCACATTCATGACTTTTTAATAAATATATCTAAGTAACTGATGTTTTCGTTCACTGATTTGTTTGACTTATAAACTTCCTGCTCGGCTTTCATATTCACTTTTTTTTCATTTAAAATGTCTAAAAGGACAACAAAAAATAGCACCTTTGACAAAAGATTATGAGAGTGGACCTTTAGAAATGAATACGAAATATTGTAGTCTCGGTTTGATTGAGACTGTTCATGAACGGTAATGAAATATGCTTGCAACCGTTCACGCCCGCTAGCAAGTTCATCGAAATTTTAATAAATTGCGTAGAAAAACATCCTCATCATTTGGTTACCCACACAATTAACATTTACTTGAAAAGCAGAAAAGTGTATGAATCAGTTTCATGAACATAACTAAACCATCCAAAACCATAAATTCAAATAAACAACAATTACAACGTAAAAGAAGCAATAAGTGCGACACTACACACATAAAACATTTGACAACAGGGGTACCATCTTGAAACTGTCAAATGTCAAAAAGGTCGCTGGGGATTTAACCCGCATAAGGGGCTGATCCAAAACTCATGCTTACTATATTGGCATCCGAATCAAACAGGACAATATTGATCAGATACGCCCCGCCAGAAAATATTCTGCATTCTGGAGAAAGTGATTGGTTCCTACCCCTGAGAATATCATACGTTCATCCGATCCCATAACTGTTTGATTTGGTTTTACATTTATAAAGCTCCCAAATTAGGTAATGTCACACAAAGTGAGTCATGTTACTTAATTTTCTGACAGAATATCTTATTAAACAGTCCGTGGAAAGCTGAAAAAAACTATCTCTCGGGTTATAAAACAGACTTGATTTAGTCAGTGTCCAGTTAATGCTTCGCGATAAGTCGACATTCTCATTTATTTGTCTGCACTGTTGTCTATCATCACAAAATGATGACACGTACATTCCCAACATATTTGTTCAAATGTTCAAATACTGACTAACAGCTCGCCAACATAGCATGTGTGTTATGTATAGCTCGGGTTGATAATATATAGATATCCCGCATCAACATACCCTTGTAAAAAATATATTCCTTCGGCTTTGTGCATGCCTGAAGGACACGGTCCTCCCGGGTAATCTCCTCTACCGACATACCAATTATCATTAATGATATACATACACTTGTAATTATATGAACTGTTGTTATATTATATTATATCGTATATGGGCTCTACAGCGTACATGGATTGATGCCATAAGCAAAATATATAATTATAAAATGTTTAGAAATCGAATACAAATTTATGAATAACATTTTAGGCACTCTTTAAGAACCCCAACAGAATAATCATCAAGACATTCATCAAGACATACAATTTCGTCCAAATTTATTTGGAAGCGTCCTTTAACAATTTAATCATGTCCCACAACGACGATTGATTCATCTATAACGTGATTCAACTTATTTAGATTCCTATATTGTATGCGGACTCTTATCGGAATTGGAACATTGAAAGTGATTTGTGGGCCAACATTACCATAAAATAACAATTTAACACAGTTAAACTTAACAAACAGCATTACAGTTTATACTCGTTAAACAAGGCGAACCAAAATAAAACCAATAACCATGACAAAAATGAAATCGCTGCTCTGGAGAAAACGCACAAATACCAAGTAAAATCAACGGCCGATAAAAAGTGAGTTTTTACCAAATATTGTATCAGTATTGACGTATTGAGGATTCTGTATCCATGTTTTCTGTGGAACTGTGATACGATATGTAAATACATAAAACAGTTAACGTTGTAAGTCCCAAAACCGATGTAAATTTCCAAAATGCACAATTCTTGAAGAGGACATATCGAGTGATGACATATAGTAATGGTTAAATACATAGGCGGTTGAAATGATACACGAAAGCATATACACTGTTTGTAAAGAAATATAAAACGATCGGACAGGGAAAGTAGCATTCAAGGAGGACAGTCAACCACAAAACACAGAAGTAAATGAATACGTGAAACACGGTTTCTACATAGACATTCGACTTCCATGGAGCATGATATCAATGTGTTTTATGTAAATGCTTATAGAAACTGTTAACTATCTATACATGCTCCTACACTAATCACACTAGACATAGATGATGAAGTTGCATAAGTGTTGTTCATTATTTACACTCGAACTGGCATCAACACACTTTTAAATAAAACAAACTTAACGAAATGATGAAGAAAATGATAAATTTTCGCCTTTAACATTTATTAGAAAATACATTGTTTTCATTAAAAGTGTTGTTTACATTAAAAAAGGACGTTGCTTTATTGAAAAAAAATTGTTTCAATTAAAGAGACATCGTTTATGAATGTACAGTGTAATAAAAGGTAGGGTCCTCACTAAGCATTCACATGACAATTCCTGTTTAGCACAGACACTAACTCAATAAGCAAAGTTTTTTTCAATCACAAAGCAACACAGACAAAAACGTAGGAATAAATGTCGAACAAGATTTGTACCATTCTACAACAAAGACCAAAACTGAAATTTGAAATCCTATATTCCATACAATGCCAATTTCTGGCAAGTGTAATCTATTTACTTGACTTGGAGTACAATACGTTGAATAGAAAGCATCAGCGTGTGAAATAAGGAGGGTGGTTCTCCATTAAACTAATTCTTCATCGGAAAACAAGTTATCAGATAAAATAATACAACGCTACAAACTTAAAGGTTTACCACAGGATAAAAAAATATAGTACAGTTAAAGTAAATGTCTTGTGACAAGGACTTTCACCACTTGACTTCTATAGTGACGCGATTAAAAAATTCTACGATACTTGATCCTGATCACTTTCATACAATAGTTATTAAACTTCTTGTTAAACAGTTAATGTCTAGAGGTTATGGTCCTAGCATTTTGCAGTATACTGCATTTTTAGTGTTTGACCCAATTCCAGTTCGTCACTATGAGTTCCTCTTTGGTTGCCTGATGACTGGTCAGATTGTGGACCACATGATAAAATATAACTAAATCCAGAGAGGACGGTAATGTGTGATGCTTTGTCTCCAAGCCTTTCCTGTCGTGCCCTTAATATATTCTCTTCTGCCAAGTCAACTTTCTGTTCGACTTTCTTACCTACTCGTTTTGTATAGTTCACACAGAAAATATGGCCGGTTTGTTTGCTAATTAGCAAATCAGCGCCATGTCTTAGTTAACTAAAGGGAGTATAAATGTCGAACAAGAAATGTATCAATTACAGAATGCAATCAAACAAAGACAGGCAATCAAAACAAACAACATTAAAAGCGATACAACAAACACAACATTAGTCTCGGCCTGCCAAGATCATATCATATGTCTTACTTGCAAATATCGGTCTGGGCAGATTAGTCTCGGCCTGCCAAGACCGTATGTCTGTGCAGATTAGTCTCGGCCTGCCAAAACCGTATCATATGTCTTACTTGCAGATATCGGTATTGGCAGATTAGTCTCGGCCTGCCAAGACCGTATCATATGTCTTACTTGCAGATATCGGTCTGGGCAGATTAGTCTCGACCTGCCAAGACCGTATTATATGTCTTATTTGCAGATATCAGTCTGGGCAGATTAGTGTCGGCCTGCAAAGACCGTATCATATGTCTTGCTTGCTGATATCGGTCTGGGAAGATTAGGCCAATTAAACCATCCGCTAGCGACTAGCACACTTTATTCACGCTTTTTTTCACGCGCATAATTTTGATGTTTGTTTGATGTTATGTTGTAAATAAACGTACAACTTCATTTTTGATAGACCAGTTAAACTGTTTAACGTCTGTTGCTGCTTCTCATAAGTTAAAAAAACAATTTAATATTAAATTAACGTGACATTATATTTTTGGGAAGTCTCGTAGAATTTCTCAAAATCTCTATAAATTCGGGGCGATTTCAAACGTCTTCTTTTCCCCAGGCCCTGGTTCTGAATCCGTGTAGAATAGCGTAATGAAAAATTAATCTTACGATGAAATCAGAAGCGGGTCGGGTGTCCGAGGCTTACACAAAATGGTTGACAACAGAGGTACCGCCTTCAAACGGTTAATGGTCAAACACGAACAGTATCGGAATATATAAAAACGTATTTGTGAGCTTGTCATGTGTTTCTCTTTAACCCCAACTTGTATGAGTGTTTTGTCAACATGTACACTGTGTCGTATCGGATGTATGTTTTATTTCGTTTGTTTGTATGGTGTTTTACGTCATTTTCAACACATATATACAATGTCCGTACTTTCTATTCTGTTATTTTATCATATGTATTATTCAAGAAACTTACTTTTTACTTTTAATCTCCAGCTATCGTTCTTGTATCAACACAATTAAGTGTTTGAAAGCAGAAAACAATATACAATTATGATGTGTTCGTGTTGACAAAACACTTCTATATACTGCTGTTCAACCACGAAATGTGGACATTTGTATCTTGCCCATCCAGAATAGCAAACAAAGACCGATTTAATAATAGGAAACAAATAAAACGCAAAGCCATTAATATTGTACATACATTTTTCAATTATAAACCGATTATTTAAGTCATTGATTGTTAAAGTAGCCGTTAAATCATTATTTGTGCGAAAATTCGCTAAACGAAATGTGTGAAACTTTATACACAAACTATCAACACTAATTTTAAACACACACCTGTTAACCTGCAGCTAGCAATATGAATGGTCCATGAGTAACTATTACCATGGATTACCTTTCACGATAACATCATGGACAAGTTGTTGCTTTCAGAATAGTTGTGGGTGAAAATTAAGAAAAATGTCTATGTGTCCCTTAAAAATGCAATAACGAACCGCATATGAGCTATATTTAATCTCAGACGTGTTAGTATTATATAATGGTAAACAACAACTTTCCAGATAATACTCATGTTTACAAGTAACGGATATAAAATTCTTAGTTTAGTTTGAATTATATAATGGTAAACAACAACTTTCCAGATAATACTCATGTTTACATGTAACGGATATAAAATTCTTAGTTTAGTTTGAATTATATAATGGTAAACAACAACTTTCCAGATAATACTCATGTTTACATGTAACGGATATAAAATTCTTAGTTTAGTTTGAATTATATAATGGTAAACAACAACTTTCCAGATAATACTCATGTTTACATGTAACGGATATAAAATTCTTAGTTTAGTTTGAATTATATAATGGTAAACAACAACTTTCCAGATAATACTCATGTTTACATGTAACGGATATAAAATTCTTAGTTTAGTTTGAATTATATAATGGTAAACAACAACTTTCGAGATAATACTCATGTTTACATGTAACGGATATAACATTCTTAGTTTAGTTTGAATTATATAATGGTAAACAACAACTTTCCAGATAATAGTCATGTTTAACATGTTTAACGGATATAAAATTCTTAGCTTAGTTTGAATTTGCACTGTTCCATCATTATGACTGGTCGTTGGTTATGTTACGAAATCTCGTCATAAACTCCTGTTTGATAAGTTTATTGTATCAATCAATTAAGCAATTCGTCAAACATAGTTTGTTTTTGAACGACCATAACAAAGCGAACGAAAACATATCCGCCAGGAAATAATCTGAAACTATTTTATTCGCAAAAACTGCGCTAACGTCCAATATGTCAAGTTGTGCTGATGTGCAATTAGTAATACGGACGTTAAAGAGGCCATTGACTTGTTGATGTGGAATATTGTTGAGATGTTAAGTGGTATTGTGATGTGTTTGCGTGAACGTCATGCAAGCAGGTTATTTACTCCGTGCAAACATTTAATGATTTAACAAACCTTGTTTTGTTTATATGAATGTGATGTCATTAACACAGACATAATTGACAAATGCGCGTTTATCGTTAATGTTTTCTCATTCATGTTTACGCCTTATTTGTGTAGTGATCATTACTTCTATGACATTTTACTAAACATATATATTACGGATGAAATGTAATAGTATGTTAATAATTTGAATGATATTATTGTTGCATATCGGGCTTTTGTTGACCTAGTTGTTTCTGAAATTGACTCAAAACTTAAACAAACATGTGTCAACACTAATAACAAGCAAAATAAGCATAAATCAAGGGCAAAACCATGTTGGTCATTAGAACTTCAAGAGCTGTGGAACGATGTATGTAAACTTGAAAAACAATGGTTGAACTGTAAGACTAATGACAAGAAAAAAATTCGCGAACTATTTTGTAACAGAAGAAATGAGTTTAATAGACTTCGTAAATAAAAGCGAAATTACCAAATAAATTAACAAAATAAGCTACATGATCGACGTAAAAACCCAGATAACCCACGTGTCTTTTAGAAGGAGATTGGAAAGCTTGGTTTAGCGAATGATCGTAAAAGTGCGATTCCTATGGAGATCATTAACCAACACGGTGAAATTAAAACTGAAAAAAAGACTATGAACAACTGTTTAACCAAGAACTTAGCGATACTCTAGATGATGCACACATAACACATGTTTTAGATGTTGTATAAAATCAAGAAACTCATGGATTAACTAAGTTAGACTGTAATTCTTTTAACATGCCAATCAGTAGGGACGAGGTTAAGTCATCTATTTATAGCACAAAATGACGGAAGGCATGCGGGATAGATGATATCCCAGCAGATGTTTTACGTAATGATACTTGCATAGATCTTTTATTTAGTATAATAAGTTATTCCTTTGATTAAGGCATTGTACCTGATGACTGGAAGAAAGGCCTAATTTGCCCTATATATAAAGGAGATGATCCAAAATGTCCATTGAATTACAGGCCAATTACGCTAATCTCGATTCCATGCAAAGTTTATACACATATACTGAATAAAAGATTATGTAAATGGTTAGATGCGAATGGCATTTTGAGTGAGGGACAGAATGGCTTTAGAAAAAACTGAAACTGTCAAGATCATATATATTCACTGCACACAATTATCAAAAATAGAAAGCTTCAAAGAAAGAGAAATTTGCATGCTTTGTAGGCTTCAGGAAAGCTTTTGACACTGTTCAAAGAGATTGCCTAAGGTATAAGTTATATGCTTTAGGTATTGAAGGCAAAATAATGTCTGCTTTAAAATCGCTTTACAGTTCTGTTTCATGTGCCATTAAGGTGAATGCTTTCCTAACAGACTGGTTCCCTGTCCAAAATGGCGTTAAGCAAGGTTGTAATTTATCCCCGACATTATTTTCATTGTATATCAATGATCTGGCTAAGGATAAAAACCAAATGAACCTTGGTGTAATGGTTGACGGTGTTTCGATATCAATATTGTTGTATGCCGATAATATTGTTTTAATAGCTGAACCAAAAGGTGAACTACAACTTATGTTAAGTAAACTTAACGACTGGTGCAATAAATGGCGTCTGGCTGTTAACCAAGATAAAACTAAAGTCATGCATTTTAGGCCAAAAACGAAGGAAATGTCATCCTTTGTTTTCATGCTTGGTGATAAATCTGTAGATATTTCAAAATGCTACAAATACCTTGGTTTATGGTTTAACAAATTTTTAGATGTTTCTAAATCCGTAAGAGAATTAACCAAATCAGCATGTCGGTCACTTCGAGCAGTATATACAAAATACTTCAATGCAAGTGGAATGAAATATGATGTATATAAAAGGTTGATTGAAACACTTGTTGAACCTGTACTGTATTATTGCGCAGGAATCTGGGGTCAACGATATTTTACGGACGTTGAAATAGTCATAAATAAAGTATGTAGATATTTCTTAGGTACAAGTAAACATGCATCCAATATAGCTACCCGTGGTGATATGGGAATGGAATCATGCATTGTTAAACAAAAGATAGAGACTGTAAGATTATGGTGCAGATTAAAATGCATGCCAGAAAATAGATTGTGTAACATCATTCATAAATGGTCATTAAATATAAGCAAATCATGGGAAAAGAGCGTTAGCATTTATAAAAGATCTAGAAATACAATATTGCATGTTATGTGAAAAGCCATGTACAGATGTGTGTAGTAATATTGCTAGACAAAAACTAATAGATAAGGAGCATGGTAAATGGGAGCAGACATTAAATAGTAATGGTAATAATACAAATGAAAACAAGTTCAGAACTTATAGAACATTTAAGTTTATATTTCAAACGGAATTATATGTTAAAATGAACTTATCAAGGGGCCGACGGAAAACGTTATCCAAATTCAGATGCTGTAATTTACCTTTAGGTGTAGAAACTGGAAGGTACACCCGTCCAAAAACTCCTTTTAACGAAAGAATTTGCAAATACTTAAGTGAGGTGGAAGATGAAACTCATTTTTTAATAAACTGTACATTGTATGGTGATATCCAGTATGAAGTTTTCCAAGCGGCTTCGCTTATCGACACTTCGTTTTATACTTTTCTGCTATCAGAAAAATTGTTTTTTCTTATGAAAAATGAAAAAGTTCAATTTAAGATATCTTCAACGCTATGTACAATGAACAGAAAAAGAAGTACCATATTAATCTAACTATTTTATTTTAATGTTTGCAAATTCTAAGTTAGTATATTTTAAACTATTTCTAAACTACATAATGTTTGATTTTTCTTAAGAATGAGCGTTATCTAGAATTTAAAAGACCCAAAATAACACACAATCGGCATTTTATTGAACCTGCCTTAACGAATAGTTAGCTGCAAACCCTTAAAAACAGAAAGAATCTTAATATAACTTGCATCTCGATTAAAAATAGTCGAATTAAATTGTCTTAAGCTAATGCTAACTGTTCGTTATTGCAAGTTTTATATGTTTTATGTTTTGTGTTGTAGCTGTATTTTTAATATACATGCATTGATTTGTATAAATTAGTGTCTCATAGGCCGATATCGGCCCAAAATCTCATATATTTTGATATGTTGTACTGAACGTTATGTATGTCATATGATGATTTGTGACACTTTAATAAACAATTATCTTCTTCTTCTTCTTTTGTAATACGAAAGAAAGTAAAACCCGCAACAACTAGTACATGCTTACCATCTAACGCGAGGGTGATATTGCAGGGTGATAGTAAATCGCAGGGTGATAGTGAACAAAAATATGACAGCGCAGCTTTGGTGCGCGCTGTTTCGGTGACGTCAACAGCTCAGTATGGTGAAATTGCTATTTTAAACACATCATAACTTCAAAAGTACTTTGACATTATCGATATCAATAATCTACCTTATTTCCAATACAATGATATAACTTTCATAGCAACCTTTTTAACAATGATTTTTAAAAATAAAGGCAAAGTGAAATCTGGACTGCAAACCTTATTTTGGCGAGAGGGGATTTCGATATAATAAAATAAATATAACATTCATGAGAGGGTAGAAGAAAGAATGTTCACTCTTCGAAAATTGATTATCACCCTCTGCTTCGCCTCGGGCGATAATCAAATGGCATCTCATCTCATCTCAATGTTTAAATAATACTCAGGGTGAACATTCTTACTATCCCTCTCTCATGAAGCTAAGGTCATATGACGACTTTACAGTTCCTTTGGTGAAGGAAAATTAGGTCTATTATTTTGAAATAAAAATAAACGCGTTTATCATGACATAATAGTCTAATAATGTACCATAGAGACAGTATTGCGAGAACAATCTGTTTCACAAAATCATGTTCAATGATAATAAAGTGTAATCCTTACAAAATGTATGCTTGCTGTGCTTCAGTTTATCCAATCCAATTGCAGCGATTGTTAGTTTTTCCTTTATTGTGAACGACGGACCTTTTTTACAATTTTCCGGCAAAGTCTTACGTGTTTGGTTCTTAAACTCAGTTGCTGTATATTAGAGTTTTTCCAGAGGTATTGAACTGAAAACTCACTCTCAACGCAACAATAAAAATATCAAAAGTCAAACATACGAAGTGCACTTGTGTTTAAGTAATGATAACAAAAAGATAACAAAAATATAATGTTTTATTCAGTCAGATAACATATTGAAATCATTTATGCCAGTTTTATTATGTTATTAGCTCTTCAAGTGCATGTATCGTAGTTGTATTTAGTTAGGATAAACATCACCACTACATAACCACTAAACAACTCAACATCATTCCTCCGAAAACAACCTGTCATTGGCCTTATACTCTTCCTTAGTTAATATGAACAATCCAAAACAAATTGTGCTCACGTCCAATCAGTAACGCAATCAAATCAAGTGACAGAAAAACAATCATTGCTATGAAACAAACAACACTCGTCACTAAAGTACACGTACACTTGGTGAATGGAAAACTGACATTGCACTGTTCAGTCCGTATGAGTTAGTTCATCAACATATTACCAATCGTGGTGGCAGCGTCAGTATAACGGATGTTTGTTTCTCTTTTCTATAGGATTGCATTACAACGTGTAAGTGAAGAAATTATTTTTACACACATACTTTTGTTTTTCATCATCTGTGTTAATAAAACGATGTACATTTTCATATAAATTCAAGTTCGCCCTTGGAAGAATGCTGACGAATTTGCTGAACCAAAATAGTACATGGTTACAACTAATGTGCATATCACCACATCACTCGTTCGTTTTATGCATGTACGCTTTGGAAATATTTACCAAATGCTATCTCTATTACATTCATAGATTATAAAATAAGAAATAGACACTTTTACATGCATTGTCGTTTTGTATTATTTCTACAAAAAAAATCAACTAAATGTAAAAGAATTATGAAAATTAAATTAATTTATCCTTATACTAGTAACTGAGTTTCTGTCTGTCATTCATTATCTGTTAATATATCTAGTAGCATAGTCTCTGAAACTTCCTTGTATTTACACAGGTCTAAATCATTTAATTAAAAATAACAACTGTCGGAATAACTGCCGTACAATAACTACCAGATATGGGAAGTTAGAATATAGCAGACAGATGAACTGGACATGTATCAAAACATATGACGTCTCGTCTCATCTCAATGTTTAAATCAACCAAATAAATGAAACCATTCTCTGTTACGTAGTGTATAGTTAAGAGATTGACAATGTCGCCTTGATAAAACATTTGATAAGACGACGTTGTTTAATAAAACAAGTATAATTCGATATATTTTAGTTAAGAATTCGTATGTTTCCTTAAAACGGCCATTCCAATTTGACAAAGACGTTTGTATAACTTCATAATATAAAGCAAACAGCAGAATATCGGTAGTTTGAATTCTTATAATATAGTTCTTACAATGTTACTTTCTGTAAGGTGTTGTTTATTAAACTCCTCAGAAATAATACAATTAGGTTAGTAGTATAGAAACTAGGGGTACCAGCGCAGTTTCCCCATCGCGGGGAACGAGAAAATCAATGAAATATGCCAGTGGAGACTCAGGTGTAACTCTCATTCACACTTAGATCTAAATATAAGACACGCCTAAATCAACACCAACATATTTCATTAGTTTTCTCAAGCACCCCGCGCTGGAAAACTCCGCTGATACCCCTAGTTTCTATACTACTAATCAATCCGGTTTATTTTAATAACATAACATTTGCAACTCGTTAAGCAAAGTCAGACGGAACCGGGCAGTAGTCTTCATCATCGCTCTGCATAGTTCAAGATAGTATCTAATATTTTCAATATCCTTGAATGGAATCCAACTATTGAAATCCTCATCATTGTAACCCTTTCATTTAATCAACGCTTGTTTCTTTTTGCAATCACGTCGTATTACTTTTTCAATCCTGAATATTTCTTGGTCAGCTTTTATCATTTCTAATTCGTAAAAGCTTCCGTCAATGTTTTCGTTGTTCAAATCTTTTATTTTGTATGTCACAGGATTTGTGTTTTGAATTTCATCAACAACAAATATTTCTTCAGTCCAATTCAGGGTAACCTTTCTCAAACGTTCTTTTATATTTGCTAATTCTAACATTATCCCCTATTTTAAACTTTGGCTTAATTTGATTACTTCTCATTTTTCCATACAAGTTGAAATATACCGTTCCTTTATTTTTCTCATCACTAGCCTCAATCGGCGTCATTTTAATATAGAGCATTGGACCCATGATCCAAAAGTCGTGGGTTCGATTCCCGTCATTGCCATATGCGTTAACCAAGCCAATTAATAACATTACCTGTTGCAGATAAAAGCCATGATACTATTGCACCAATAACTCCTGGAAGTGCTGCAGCAGCTTTACCAGCTAGGTTGGCAAGAAGTTTACGAAGATTAAGTAGTTGTTTTTTTATCCAATCTTTTACACTTGATGGATCAGGTTTTGGAGTTGGAACAGGTGCAGTCCCTCCTCCTGTTGTAGGAATAATGGCATCAACTAATACCCCAATAATCATACCAAAGGCAGTCAAAATACTAACAATAGTAATACCTTGCTCCCTTAACAAGGTTTTGATTTTCTCACCCAATGTTGTGTCTTCTTTTAACACCTTATTTATAGTTTCTTTTATCCTGTTTATTTGACTGCGTAATGCTTCTTTGTTTTTACTTGCCGCTTCAAGTCGTACACTTCTTTCATCTTCTAATTTTTTTATTCTGTCACGTATGCGCTCTTGTTGAAACTCATCCTCCTGCCCGGGGGTGCTAACCTGTTCTAATTTTTGTTTTTCTTTTGTTATATCTTTATCAAGCTCAGTGAGCTTTGAGAGATTATTAGTAAGTTCTCCACGAAAGCTTTGCAATACCTTATCTAAACCTCGTATCTCTCGCAGTGTTAGACTTTCTGGTTGAACAGCAGTTTTAGGATGAGTTTCATCTATTATATTACTCAAATTA